>LZPO01034920.1:210541-221861 GCA_001675575.1 Neotoma lepida
CACGTGTTTCCCCTTATTTTGCTTCCCAAGCCTTTTTACTTCCCATTGCCAGCAGGAGTCAGTGATTCCGTTTATTGGTTTTATGAGGTTTTATAACCCAGGCTGGCTCAGAACTCACTGTGTATCCTGGGCTGGCTCAAACTTCCAGCAATCCTCTTGTCCTAGCTGCGCCAGTCCTGGGATTACAGGAGTGAACTGCTCCCAAAGTCATTGTCTATAAGTAATTAAACGCTTTTACAAAGTTTGCCTAAATCACACACTAACATAATGGATACACAAGAAGAGGGGCTAAATAGATTTGATGATAGGACAGAGGATGTCACGGTGTGGTTGAAAAAAACTTAAGCCTAAGCCTAGGGTGTCAGAATTTTGTTTTTCTTATGTTTGTGGATCAAAAGATAGAANATATCTGAATGATCCATGGACTGTGTGATGTGGTAGTGAATCTCTCTAAACAAACAAGTTCTGTCAATGACCTTGCAGTGTGCCACTGGACAAGTCCTTTAGCTTTTCTAGGTTACCTGTGCTGAAAGTAAGTTTTGAAGCAGCATTTGACCTTGCAGTGTGCCACTGGACAAGTCCTTTAGCTTTTCTAGGTTACCTGTGCTGAAAGTAAGTTTTGAAGCAGCATTTGTTTGCCCCAAAAATGTCATTTATTCAATTGAATTTGACCGAAGATTGTTAAATGTCAAGTTATTTGGTGGATTATCTAATTGTAAGTAAGTAGCAATTCTGATTTTTTTCCCTCAGATTATTGGNATCCCATCCCCTTCATCCTTGTTTAAGCACATAGTTCCAATGATGCGCTCCGAGAGCATGGAAGTCACGGAGTCCCTTGTTCTAGGTCTTGGCAGGACCAACCCAGGAGCCTTTAGGTAATTCTCTTCTTAGATTTTTCAATGTGCAGGAATAACAAGTGCTCATCAGACAGGTGGAGTGGGGTGGAATCCAGGTCTTTGCACACAGTTGCATTCCAGCCCTGGCCTCTCCACTTAGNTAACGTATTTCAGCCATCCCTTTCTCATCTGTACTGAGCAACTTAAAACTGTTTCTCCACAGAATTGTTCTCCTGATGTCAACATTTTTATATAATGATCAAATCATGGGCGGATCTTGTTTCCGTGGGCTTTTCATTTTGCTCTCAGTCCTATGCAATGAGCACATTTTGAATTTAAATCAGAATGTAAAGCCAGTGCTGTCTAATCTTGTGTTACCACAAACACTGGTTCAGTAAACAACTGTGTGTGTTGATGAGTTGCCTTTGCACCTGCCTGTCTCCCTCGGAAAATCAGGCTGGCCTGCTGTATGGCAGAATGTCATTAACTCATTAGTGGTGTGCTAGTGTGAAAGGAAGGACAGAGCTTTTTACTAACCATGTTTCAACTGCATGAAACATACACAGTTCACAAAACAATGGAATAAAAATATTGATGATATTTTTCTTTATAAACAGAGAGGCTTATGCCATGTTTTGCANTTTCTAAATGTTCAATTAGATGACTGTTTTATAATCAAAATGAAGCATTAAGAGCTGTTTAAAACAGTAGGCTTAGGGTTAATATCAGATTCTGCTGTTTCAGTATGTATTTGAAAATGTCAGATTCTACATATTTAGCTGTCAGTGGTAAGAACATACACTTTTCTTCTTTTAGAGAACTAATAGAGGAGTTACATCCCATAATTAAAGAAGCACTTGAAAGAAGGCCAGAGGTAAGCCATTATGTAGATTCCCATCACTAAATATTTATGTGGTAAACCTTGTCCTGGTGTACCCTAAAAAGGTAGAAATTAAGATGCAAAAGGTTGATGTGTTTTGTTGTTGTTATTGTTTTATTTTGCTTTTGTTTGTTTGCTTGCTTGCTTGCTTTTGCTTTATAGTGGCCCAGCGTTGTCTGGAACTTACTATGTAGACTAAGCTGGCCTCAAGCTCAAGAAATCCATTTGCCTGTGCCTCAGGAGTTCTGGAATTAAAAGCACAAGCCACCNTGCCCAGCTGCCTGGTGTATTTTAAACTTGGCTTTTCCTGAGCAGATTCTCTCTCTTGCACAGTACAACACAAGTAGAAACCCGGGGTGTAAAGCAGTTGGAGCGTCACTGTAACATGGAGAGCAGGACATAGGATCTGCACAGAGCTGGCAGGCTTTCTAAGAATGGCCACACAGTAAATGCCTTCAGCTTTTCCAGCCTCGCCGTCTCTGCGGCAACCACTTGGTTGCCTTTGAAGCATGAACACATCCGTAGACTACTGTGGGCCATCAACTCTGGCTGCTCCCCAGCAAACTTAGCAGCAAACAGTGGTCCCATTCGACGGCCCTGCTTCTCAAATCTCACATCTACAGAACTAAAACATTCAGAAACAGTAGGCATTTAGGAGCAAAGGAGTATGTAAACTAATTACATCAGTTTGCTGTGACATGTGGAGATGAGCTTATAGAAATGCATAAACTAAATGCCTCTGGACTCTACCTGCATCGTTAAGAAGTGCTGATACCTGAGCTGGGCTTGGGGACATTTTTCCTAATGGACAAAGGCACTGTAGGCAGAAAAACAACATTTGACAGTATTATGAAAGACTCCAGAAATTGCTTGTTTTTTCTGCATAATTACATTACGAGAGAAAGTAGTTAACTATTAGGCTAGCTAGCTCAATACGAAGTAGCTCATGAAAGTGGCCTGGTTTTCAGTCTGTCCTGTAGTCTGGTGATTCTGTCATGTCACTGTCATGACATCTGAGTGACATCTGAGAATTATGCAAAGATCTTGCTAAAATTTAGCTGCTAGGCCTATCCAGGGAGAATCCCTGGGGCAGGGTCTAACATCGATTTCTGTGAAGTAACTTACACGGCTGCAGATCCCTGTGGGAAAGCTCTGCTGTGAATGTTGGGGTGGTGAGGTNCCCTGAGAAACTTAAGCAGGAGAGGGAGTTAGTGTCAGCCGCTGTNCTGTACAGAGAAGCCACATCATTTGCTGTAGGATAGCAATCGTGTGCCCCTCTGGTTANAGGGTATAACGATTAGGTGAAGAGTCCCTTGAATGCCAGTTCCGAGTTGAGAGTCTGCAGCCCACTGTTCTGCTGTGGAGATAAACGGACGCATACAGTTACAACTCTGCAGACATCCTTGAGGATGGTTAGGAAGCTGTAAACTCTAGAAAGACCCCAAGGAAGCAGTGGACATAATGAGTCAGCAAATGAGCTTGCTTCTGGAGGGCAGGAAGGTGGGTGGGGATTGTGGAAGTGAAAGNTTAAGAAAAATGTCTCTTTGCTCTGGATTAGAAAAATTAGTTCATAAATGAGATGAGGTGGATAAAAAGTGATATAGGAAATTGCTCTCTTACCCCTGGTTAGCTTGCTGTCGGGATCAGCACCCTGTTATCTTAGCCCTTGTTTATTCAGCCCATAATGGGCAGCGTTTTCCTTTGCTTTTATGTGTACTTTCTGTTGCAAAAAGTAATCAAGTAGGAGGCAGGTGTGAGCAAAACCTTGGGCTTTTAATCTGTTAGGATTGTTTTCTCTGCCTCATTTTCTGAGTCTTAGGGATTCCTCATTAGTTCTTCTGAAACCAGCAGGCTGGCAAATCACCCAAGAGTAACTGTAGGGTTTTATTTCCACCGCACATAGGAGGGATCAGCTGATCAAATGCCATGTGGTTTCATTTGGCTCTTTAATTTCACACTGTCCACACACCTGTCCCTCTGAGACCACAGCCAGCAGCATCATCAGCATCCACATGTATAACCGTGATAAGCCCCCATCTCTCCCTCGCATCCACACTGTTGACTTTCCAAATCCCAGTTGCAGTTTCCTATGAATTTCCCCAGGGTTTTCTTAACTCACATCTCTGTGTGTTTGGAACAGAATATGAAACGGCGCAGGCGTCGAGACATTTTACGAGTACAACTGGTACGGATATTTGAACTGCTGGCGGATGCTGGTGTCATTAGTCACAGGTCAGTATTGAATTCTGACTTTCAAAACTTTGGAATGATTAGGGAATGTGTTTTCTCCTTGAAATACGTGAAAACAGAAAAGCACCATTGCAACAAAAATACCTGTCTAATATACACGTCAACATCTGTGAATATTATTTAGCAATTAAAGAGGCATTAACCAACAGCCAAAAATTATGTACCACCAGAAGCAGAAGCAGGATTATCATGAGTTTGAGGCTAGCCTGAGCTACAGAGTTACCAAAATAATAATAATAATAATAATAATAATAATAATAGTAAAAATAAAGGAAAGGAAGAAAATCTGCAATCAGCAATAGATTGGTCAAAAACTAGCTCTAATGTGCCTTTGACTTTGATATTTGATTGGAGCCTTGATTTCTAGGAAAAGGCAATAGTGGTGGCCTTTTGTTGACAGATTTATAACCTCTTACCTTGTTTTGAAGATAAGTATCTTCTGGACTTGAAAAAAAAACTCACATGTGCAAAGGCTAACTGTTAACAAGCATGCAAATTTATTCTAATGAACTGCTGTGGATCCTGATGGGAAATTATGAGCTTTACAGATGTAGNTCACAGCTGTGTTTTCCACCATTCACAAACCGTAAATCCTNGAGTTATTCTTGACAGTAGGACCAAGACCCTTGAGGAAAATACCATTAGCTGTGAGCTGAAAGTGAACTGGGGGGTAATGGTGTCATTTGGCCTTTGAAGGCAAAAAGTAATGGCTCTGACCTTGTACACAAAAGGCAGCTGGGAAGAAGTTTTGGCGGGAGGAATAGGTCGATAATTTAACAAGTGTAGTAACGGAGTGTGCTAGTGTTTCTCCTGGCTGTTTCTTAGTGTGCCCACCACCTTTCAGATCTAGCATCAGGAGCTTGTGATAGGCTTGAAACAGAGCTTTAGTGGAAGAGAATGTTAAATGAAAAATAGATTCACTTTTCTTGTGTGTTGAATGGAAACCAAAAGAAAACATGTGATTAAAGGAAATCTAATTGAAATTATGAAAAATAAAGTGGAGATTTGTGGACTTGATGACAGAACAAGAAGAATCTGTGTGATATGAGCTTTTTGTGGTCCCTTTTAGTGTGGCAGGNGAGACTGGATGCTCTTGGAATGGTTCTGTTTTGGATAACTACCAAATATTGGAATATTGAAAATGAACTTCAATATTGGTGTATTGAAAATAACCTATGCCCACTACTGAGTGGTAATTGTTTCAGAAAAGAGTTATTTTGGTTCATTTTTTTTCTAAGAGAAAAATTAATGGAAGGTTGTCACTGCTGTGTGTGTCCCCCATCCCACATGGCTAAGGATGGGAGACATTTTGAATGCCAGGGAGACGGGGACCCCGAGTGCCTAATGTGTGCTGTAGCTACTAAGTAGATGTTTAAGTGAACTAATGTTCTTTTCTGGTGTAGGATGCAGCCCACTAATTGGTCATGATTTGAGGGTAAAGAATACTGTCACAGAAGTCAGAATTTGGCCCATCAGTTCATTCAGAACGTGTTTATTACAGATAGATATTTTTAATATAGCCTCTGAAACATCATACTCTTTGTTTTTCGAGACAGGGTTTCTCTGTGTAGCTTTGGCGCCTTTCCTGGAACTCCCTCGGTAGCCCAGGCTGGCCTCGAACTCACGAAGATCCACCTGCCTCTGCCTCCCAAGTGCTGGGATTAAAGGCGTGCGCCACCATCGCCCGGCTGAAACATCATACTCTTGTTTGTGTATGATCAGGATTTTTTTAAAGACATAATTAGTAAAGCAATTTTATTTTACTTTAAAAATGCTGTGTAGAAGTACTCTCCAATGAGAGCTGACCTAGCCAAATAGAAATGTAATACCCTTTGATTTATAGAGCAAGCACTTATTGTTTGCAGGGTCATTTTAGGCACAGTGACTTATATAGGTTCTTATTGAAACATACTGTCATAGTCCTGGATACATAACTAAGAGCTGATGGGCCAAGACAGAAGTCTAGACTTCTGACTCTAACCGGCCCATGGCTCTCGGGTATACTTCTCTTGCCCCAGTAAGAATTCCAGAGCAGGCTTAGGGCAGCTCCAGGAGTCTAAAGCAGTCTGAGGATCCAGCACTGTGCCCTTGAATCTCCTTTACATATATTCTTCATAACACACATCACTCAGAAGGCCGGGGATAGATAATCAGCCGTGCTAAAGGTGTAGTAGGAAGAACAAGAGACTGGACACTTCACTGGAACTGGCCTTCCTTTCTACAGGGACACATCACCACCCCTACCGCCCCCTACAGGCCTCCCCCCTCTTTGCCACAAAGCATTATACGTAAATGGGAGAGTCAGTAATAATTAGTTTCTGTAAAAGTTAGGTATGAAATTGGATGGTGTAAATTACAATAGCAGTCCCTTGATGAAGAGGCACCACCTACTTTTTATATTTAAGTAAGCCAAAATCCTGTTGATTTCATTTTTATGTCTTAAAACGTCGTTCTGCCCCACAACCGCACCAGGCTAGCTAGNCGCTCTTCTGACTGCAGTAAACGGGATTTGTTCTCACTTCAGTTGGAATGGAGAGTGACATTTTTTCTGTGTCTTCTTTTCGGTATTATCAGTGCAAGCGGTGGCCTTGATAGCGAAACGCATTTCCTTAACAACACTTTATTGGAGTATGTAGATTTGACTCGACAACTTCTGGAAGCAGAAAATGAAAAGGACTCTGACACACTGAAGGATATCCGATGCCATTTCAGTGCCTTAGTGGCGAATATCATTCAGAATGTTCCAGGTAGGGTTTTCAGTTTCTCAGAGCACTCTGGAATGTTAAGGGGCCCTTCCCTGCTTTCCTCCCCTTTGCAGGTTTTGTGTTTTAAGGAAGTAACTTGTGGGCGGGAGGTGCTGACTCAGTGGGGAAAGGCACTTCTTGCCCAGGCTGATCACATGACAATCATCTTCCGGGACCCACATGGAAGGAGAGAACTGATTGCTGGGAGCTGACCTATGACTGCCACACCAGGTCTGAGGCATGCTCACACATGCACATACACACACACCAATAGATAGATAGATAGATAGATCACACCCACCCACCAATAAATAGATAGGTAGATAGATAGATAGATAGATAGATAGATCACACATGCACACACACCCCAATAGATAGATAGATAGATAGATAGAGAGATAGAGAGATAGAGAGAGAGATAGAGAGATAGATAGATCGATCACACACACACACCAATAGATAGATAGATAGATAGATAGATAGATAGATAGATAGATAGATAGATAGATAGAGAGATAGATAGAGAGATAGATAGAGAGATAGATAGATCGATCACACACACACACACCAATAGATAGATAGATAGATAGATAGATAGACAGACAGACAGATAGACAGATAGATTTTTTTTAGAGCCTCTAACTTGAGAGCATCCTGGGAAACTATGTCAGCACAATGTCAATGGCAAGAGTTTTGTTTTGTTTGTTTTTGTTGGTTTTTTTTTTTTTTAACCTCAAAATTAGTGTCAGTAACTAGAAATCAAGAAGGAACCAACCCAGTAGGGATTTTCAACAATCCTCAAGACACTCATACAAACTTCAGAAGATAACAATTAGAATGAGCTCTTTGGACAAGCTTGTGGTAGATACTGTGAGCCCCGAGTGTCATGCTCGAAGTGATAATTGATAATAAAATGAACGAGTCACACCTACAGATTGGAGGGAGAGTACAGGGGATAGATATAAATTAAAGCAAGTGGACGCCGTTAGCAATGGATTCGTTTAACAGATGCATGCCTGTTTTTGAGCAGGCACTGAGAAGTGTGCTATGGAGATTGACCTATACAACTGCTTTAAAAAACTGTAAATTCTTTCCAAATACAAGATTTAAATGTTAACCTTTTTGTATGCAGCATAAGTTGCTTTCTTTTCTCTCTCCAAATACAATTATTTTGTTATTTTTAAGTAATGTATACTAACCTTGGCTTTCAATCACCCGGGTTGTATTTTTAACGGGTCTATTTAAGTACATAATTAACTTGTTCATTTTAAGCACAGGAGCTTTATTTTGTCCTTTGAAAGGTAAATGTTATTTAGGGTCAAGAGCATTTTTCTCCTCTGTATTTTCTATGTAGAAGAGTGGCTAGTGTAAAGATAGATTTAGTTTCATTACTGTGCACTTTCCCTGGAGCTTCCATCTTGATTTATTGAGATACTGTTGAATTTCTTAACTCACGTTGATACAGAGAATATAGGGTCGGTGTGCTGCCCAGTTGTATGTCAACTGGACAAAGGCTAAAGCCATCTGAAAAGAGGGGACCTCAATTGAGAAAGTGCCTCCATAAGAACTGGCTGTAGAGCATTTTTGTAATTAGTGATTGATGGGGGAGGGTCCAGCCCATTGTGGGTGGTGCCGTCCCTGAGCACCTGGTACCATCCCTGATGGTCCTGGCTTCTATAAGAAAGCAGGCTGAGCAAGTCATGATAAGCTGTTATGTGGAACTTCCTCCCCAAGTTCTTTTGGTATTGGTGTTTCATCACAGCNATAGTGACCCTGAGTAAGACAGTAGATTAGGACTCCAAAGGGGTAAGTTCCCCTGGACTAGTGGGTTCCAGACTGAACAAGGGCACACAGCAGTCTGCACATATGACTTGGAATAGATCTGCTCTCCTTTGCTCTCATGTCAAGATGTATGTGTGATTCCTTTCATAAAGGCAGCTTTTTTACTGAGGGAAGAAAATACAAAATTTGAAATAGCACTTTCCTAGTCCAAAGCTCTCATTTAGCGATGAATCAAGCCCCTTGTGGTAATGTCTTCATGGAGTTCGTCAGGCAGCGAGGAAGAGGCTGGTCCTGACTCTAGCTCCCTTCTGCACTCCTTGCAGCATCCTGCCTGGAGGTTTTAGATAGATTCAAATGCATCTTCCTCTTACTATCCTGTAGCCTTTGGTTCTTAATAACTGACAAGTTGGCATGAACATTAGAATAAAATGAACTAGAAGTCAATATGTCTACCTGTTTTTATATTTACAGTGCACCAGAGAAGAAGTATTTTTCCTCAACAAAGCCTTCGTCACAGTCTGTTTATGCTGTTCAGTCACTGGGCAGGCCCCTTTAGCATCATGTTTACACCTTTGGACAGATACAGTGATAGGAATATGCAAATCAATAGACATCAATACTGTGCATTAAAGGTACTTCCTTATATCCCCTTTTTACTATGTTAAGAGTCATTTTTTTTCTGTCTCTCCTTATGTGATACCATGAACAGGAAAGGATTTCTTCAGAGCACCAGGAATGTTAGGGTGTGGTTTCGTCTGCCACATAGGTAGCTTTGTCTAGGTACCTAAAATATAGCGCAAATGAGTTCAAAAAAATCTCTAAGATTTCATTATTGTTTTCATAAAGGAAGGAACACCTATTGTTGTTTATATTTAAGTATTCTTTCTCTTGGTCCTCTTGTCTTTAAAGTGCGTAGTTAATTTAGTATGATGATAGACTAGCTTACTCATAATAAGTATTTCCCTTTTGAAAGTTACTGCTATGATAGGGGTATAGCTTGCTAACAGAATGCTTGCCCAGCATGTATAAGTCCTGGAGTTTATCCCCAGAACCAACAACAACAACAAAAAAGGTTACTATTATATAGTTCCTTATGAAAGGAACTAGCTTATGGCTAGATACACATGAGTAAAAATACCTTGCCTCTTCTCATTAAGCCCCAACATTTGACCTCTTAAATGTTTTAAATGTAATTCTGATATTATCGTTTGAAGGCTATGTCTGCTGTACTGTGTTGTGGCCCTGTTGCAGACAATGTGGGACTGTCATCGGATGGTTATTTATACAAATGGCTGGATAATATTCTGGACTCTCTGGATAAAAAGGTAATTAATTCTAGCAGTTCCTCTGAAGTTTCATAACAAGTTACCGTTGCATTGTTTGCAGTTAATGTGTGGACCTCTGAAATAAGTCTTCCTTAAAAATAGGATAGAATTATATGCATAAAAAATGTAAGGGCTGTGGAGATGGCTCAGTGATTGAAACACTTGCCAGCAAGTGTAAGGACCCGAGTTCAAATCCCTAACACCCATGTAAGTGCCAGGTTGACTTGGCAGCCTACTTATAATTCCAGTGCTCAGAAAACAACTGGGTTGCCAGAGCGAACGGGACTAACGTTATTGGTGAGCTCTGGGCACAATTGAGAGACCCTGCCTCAATGAATAAGCATATGATAGAAAATTAGATAGATAGACAGAGGTTGAGAGCACTGACTGTTCTTCCAGAGGTCCTGAGTTCAATTCCCAGCAACCACATGGTGGCTTACAACCATCTGTAATGAGATCTGGCGCCCTCTTCTGTATACGTAATAAATAAATCTTTTAAAAAAAAAAAAAGAAAGAAAAAATTAGATAGGATATATCTTCAAAGAAAGTTAGAACTCTTATTCCTCACATGAATAACTTTAATTTCCCTTTCATAGTGTAGGCTTAATAAGGTGCTGTATGTATATCTTAATAGGATTCAGTCTAAATAACTAAAATTAAAATAGGGTGCATTGCGCTCCGTGGAGAAGTATGCCCTTTGCTTTGTTTCCTGTCACCGTTTTGACCCCTTTTGAGTTAATCATTCTTTCCTGCACCCCATCACCCCCATGCTCTGTGCTGTTACTCAGTTTGCACACCAGCTTCACAGTATAAAGTGTGGCTTACCCTCCCCCCCGCCTACTGAGTTATTGCAAATAATAATAAAGTTTGATAAGAATCATTGAGGAGGGCACCATTCATTTCTTGTGAAAGCACATAGCCATTGTTCACAATCATCAGCTGCCTTGGGGCTCGAGAGAATCAAACTAAAATAGCCTTGCAGAAAAAAAACAAAAACAAGAGACATACATATGATTCCCCATTCCCCCCACCCCCAGCCTCCCAGTGAGTAAACTATAAATTAGCTGTACAGAAGGAGATTGGATTATGTGATGGTCTACAATAAACAGATGCTGGATCCTTTAGCGTATGCCCTGTCTCCTGACTTCCCTCTCCCTGGTCCTTGTCCTTTCCTCAGGTTCACCAGTTGGGCTGTGAAGCAGTCACGTTGCTGCTGGAGCTGAACCCAGACCAGAGCAACCTGATGTACTGGGCCGTGGACCGATGCTACACTGGTTCCCGAAGGGTAGCAGCAGGCTGCTTCAAAGCCATCGCCAACGTGTTCCAGAACAGGTATCCAGTCTCCACACTGCTGCTCAGAGTGCAGTTCCAGTTGTTTGTATGTCTGTTTTCAAGAAACTCAGAAATATTCAGAAACCTCTATTTTCTTTCCTTGAGCGCTAATGAAATTTAGCCGATAAAGGATAACGATGCCCCTGAATCTGTTGTCTTTTTTTTTTTTTT
>LZPO01034920.1:232045-242477 GCA_001675575.1 Neotoma lepida
CTTCTTTTGTTCCTTCTCAAGCCTAGATTTCTCCTCCAATTTATTCTCTCTGCCTGCTAGCCCCGCCTATCCTTTCTCTGCCTAGCTATTGGCCATTCAGCTCTTTATTAGACCAATTGGGCAGGCAAGGTGAAACCGATGCAACTTATCCTTACATAATTAAACACACATCCTTGCATCATTAAACAAATGCAGCATAAACAAACGTAACACATCTTTACACAGTTAAAGTATTATTCCACAGCATAAACAAATGTAACACATCTTTGCCTAGTTAAAATACTATTCCACAACAGTGGAAATTCCACTTCACTGTGATCTCTGCATGACTCCCATGGTCCTTCCCACAGCTATGTGCACCTGGACATCTACAGTGGACTGAACAGTCATTTAAACCGACAACATCACAGACTGGAGTCTCGATACAGCAGCAGCTCCGGAGGGTCTTACGAAGAGGAAAAAAGTAACCAATTCTCAATGCTCGTTAGATGACTATTTTGGTGACATGTATTGTTAACTGTGTTAATGTGAATGAGTTTGTTTTCCCCAAGGAATTGTTTTAAGTGCTGTATTTAGCTGCCACTGGTTCCAGTGTGATCTGAGGGGTCTTTAAGGAATGAATTTATTAAGGCATAGTAAGTTGGGAGGTTTTTGTTTTGGTGTTATAGAATTGTTATAGAACTCATTCTCAAGAAGTGTCAGAGAGCCAGGCAGTGGTGACCCATGCCTTTAATCCCAGCACATGGGAGGCAGAGGCAGGAGGATCTCAGAGTTCGAGGCCAGCCTGGTTTATAGAATGAGTTCCAGGACAGCCAGGGCTACACAGGGAAAATTTGTCTCAAAAAAAAAGCAGTGTTAGAGAACAGACATTGAATGGTCTGGCTGTTGTTCTCTGAACAGATTTGCTTATCTTGTGGATCCACATTTGACTGAGAAGTTTTCTCTCACACTTCCAAAGTGGTCAATCCTAACCAAGTAGCACTGCTATGTGAAGGAAAGGTAGACTAGAAACACACGTATTGTAACTAGATTNGGACCCTGGAGCATCTGGTCCAATCCTCCTCATTTTGTGCATCGTGGAACTGAGGTCCAGAGAGGTGAAGTGACTTATCCACGTCACACAGAATTCCTTTTTCCGGGTGTCGTTTGTTCTGCACCCTGCAGCCCCGTGTGGTAGAGCAGATTTCCTTCAGAGGTGGGTTTGTGTCGGCCCAGTCTCAGGAAACTTCACACCAGATAACTTACCAGAAGATCCTTGTTTCCAGGCAACTTTATTTATGATACGCTCTCCTGGTTTAGCCTTCAACTGGAGAGACATAGGGACGCGTAGGTGTAGTTTTGCTTTACTATAAAGGATTGAGCCTCAATCAATAAATCAGTCTCTCAATCTCCCTCCCCCCAATTTTAGAATATTCGTACCTAGGTCTCCCTAGAAAACGTATATGATGATAGTGGGAAATTATCTTGGATCCCTTTCCAATGCTGTGAATAGTGGGTATCTTACTAGAGCTTGCTTATGTGGCAGACATTAGATGGTGCAGAAAATGAGATCATTTTATCTTGATAGGTGACTCAATGCCACTTTATTCTAATTGGCGCCTGAAAGTGATGGAGCATAACCAAGGAGAGCCACTGCCCTTCCCACCAGCTGGAGGCTGCTGGTCACCACTGGTGGATTACGTGCCTGAAACGTCATCACCTGGATTACCTCTTCACAGGTGGACTAGAGCGTCATTCCTATTTCATACGAGCCACGTTGCAGCTGAACGCTTTCAGCTTCGTAGACACTGTCTGACAGCACAGCGTAGGAGTGGTCGCCCTTGTTGAGATGCTGCATCAAAATTAGCCCGGTCCGTTGAGATATTAGGAGATGCAAAACCGTATTCTGAGCGCACAAAGTTAACATTACTGAATGATTCTTCTGCTGCTCTTCTGGGTGTCTGGCATAGTTACTTGACCTTTCTACGACCCAGTTACCACATCTGAAAAAAAAAAATGTGACTTCTTTGTGATCAGCCCTGTTTTTGGAATTCAATTAACCCGAATTCTACTGAGTAAGATCACAGCAAAGCAATTACTACATTCTTTCAGAATTTATCAAGGCACCAAACACGTACCGAACACTTATTGGGGCAAGTGGTATATGTGGTAGGCCTGAAGATTCAAGATAAGGAAGTACAGCCCTTGACTCCAAGGAGCTCCAAGCCCTGTGTGCTAAAGCTGTCACTGTGATGGTTTCTTTGACTGCATTGTCTTTCCTCTTCTTACCCTCTAGAAAAGTGTTTTTCCATAGAGTACTCAAGTCTTGGAGGAATTTGTACAGGAGTTTTCTCTAGGTCACTTCCGCGCTGGGCAGCTGCTAACGGTTGTTCTTACTGTCCCAGGTGTAACATAGCAGTGATCCTGCTGACAGATCTGATCATTGACCACAGTGTGAAGGTGGAATGGGGCAGCTACCTCCATCTTCTTCTTCATGCAATTTTTATAGGTAAAAAGTTCTAATTCCTCCACTTTTGTGTTTTCCAGGGCCATTTTAAGTTGGTTTGTTCTTCAGAGAACGCTCAGATGAGTGGTTCTCAACCTGTGGGTCACGACCTCACTGGGGGGGTTGAACAACCCTTTCACTGGGGTCGTAGATAAGATATCCTGCTTANCAGATATTTACGTTACAGTTCATAATAATAGCAAAATTGCAGTTATGAAATTACAGCAGTGAAATAATTTTTGATGTAGGGGTCACTACTACAACATGAGGAACTGTATTAAAAGGTTGCAGCGTTAGGGAGGTCGGGAACCGCCGCCCTGGATGCTTCTGTTTCTTGTGTTAGAGTGTCACTTCCATGAGACTTTTCACATTTTCTCTCTTCACTGGGGAGTTACTCTTAGCCTGGTCACAGGCATATTTATTGCCTTTTACTTGGGAACAAGCCCAAGTCCCCGTGCATGCCAAGCAAGTAGGTTACCTCAGCTTCTCCTCCAGCTCATAAGATCCCTATTCTTACGTCTATTCCATGGGTCCTTGTACCCGCTACACAAACACATACGGGTCTACTGCTACAGTAGGAAAGTTAGCTGACCTTAGCTACTGGAACCTTTCTGAGTGAATGGAGACTGTNAATGCATTCTAACTGTTGAAAGGATCTGACCATGTCACAGTCTGATGACAGCCAAGTCTGCATGTGTGAACTTGCAGTAGCAGGTGTGAACTCTTCCACATCTGTAATTCCTCTGTGTTTTGAACACTGGCTTTCTAAAGCAAGGTAGCCACCTTCTGATAATGCTTTCCTATTAGGAGCACGTACATACCAGGTTTGCCCTTACATAATTCCTGTGGCAAATAGACATTTACTTTGTCTTACATGCCAGGCAAAATAGAATGCCTCCTGTCTTATAAGAATTCATGGATGTCTGGGGTTGCATAGCAGAGTCATAATTTCTGAGAGGTCATGAAGTTTTTTGCATGAAACCAATTGAAAAGTTACCTTGAGAGCTGGGCAGAGGCAGGCAGGTCTCTGTGAGTTCCAGGCCAGCCAGGGCTACATAGTAAGCCCCTGTCTCAAAACAAAACAACAATTCTCCCTAGGCATTTATATAGTAGGGCAGAAGGCCATTATAAATGTGTGGAGAAACTTAAGACCAATTTAAAAATCAGCTGTGTAATACCCAATATTCTATTAAATCTCTTGCATACAATACAATACAAGTGTGTACCTTTATTCNTGGATTCTGGATACCTGGGCTGAACCCACCAGTTTGCACACTCTCTGAGTATGCCCTGAGTCTGAACTCAACATATACAGATGTTTTCCCTTGTCACCCACTAATCCCTAACGAGTACTGTAACCGCTCCTGAGATAGTATTTCCGTTCTATTTTTAGTAATCCAGATTTGATTTGGAGTCTCCGGAGGGTGTGTGGGGTTACATGCTCACATGACAACATTGCACGTTAGGCGCTTGACTGCCACCAGTAGTGGGACCAGTTCCTAATAGGAGTTTGGTGGCAAGCACTCTGTCCTCCTAGCTGACAATGATTTTTTCCTGTCCTTTCCAGGGTTTGACCACTGCCACCCAGAGGTGTANGAACACTGCAAACGCCTGCTTCTGCACTTACTAATAGTGATGGGACCCAGCAGTAACATCCGAACTGTTGCCTCTGTCCTTCTCAGGAACAAGGAGTTCAATGAACCCAGGGTGTTGACAGTCAAACAGACTGCACACTCAGAGTATACTTTCACAGGTACTGACCTCGAAGCCGCAGGACCTAAAGCAGAAACATGCTCCNTTAAGTTGGAATCCTGCAGGAATGAAAACCAACNGAGGAAANGTTGAAACATGTAGACATTTCAAATGCAGTTGCAGCGTTTTAAGTAACATCTGTATCATTCAGAATTAGTCAAAGAATGCATTAATACGAATAGTTGAGTCCCTTACTTCTCAGGATCACTAGCAAGCAGATTTTAGGTTGGAAATATATAAGTTGAAGAAGAAATGAGTGCTTAATTTATTGAGGACCAGTTTTTTTTAAAATATTGTGTGATTTTTTTTCTTCTCATGATTTCTAAAATTTGACATTTAAAAGTCTTATAACCCCTTGATTATCTTTGCTGTATTTAAAATGTTCCATATTTTTTAATTTGGAACATTTTTTAATTTAATTTAAAGAGGCCAAAACTAATGAGACTTTCATGGTGAAACTTAAAAAGTAAAAATAGTCAGGCAGCGGTGGGGCACGCCTTTAATCCTAGCACTCAGGAGGCAGAGGCAGGCNGATCTCTGAGTTGGAGGCCAGCCTGAACTATGGAGTGAGAGCCAGGACAGCCAGGGATATACAGAGAAGCCCTGTTTTGCGGGGAAGAAGAGTAAAAATTAAATAAACCTTCCTAGTTTGTATGAAAAGCACTTTCATTCAAAACCCCATAGCTTGTTGCTTGTTTGTAAGTATCCTTTTCCCATTTTATAAGGTTTTGACTTTTAACAGTATTTATTTAATGATTGACTTACTATAAATATTAGATAGAAATTAAAATCGATTCTTACAGTAAAATGAAGCCGAGATTATAGAGTTCTTTCCACATGAAATTAAAAACTAGTTCACTTTATAGAAATGTAGCTTGTCTTGATAAAGGTGAAGAACACACCCCGAGTTGCTGGGAATTTGTCACTGTCAGTGTTCTTCGGCAGATGGCAGCAGAGGGCCACTTAGGAAATGCAGCCAAGAGTCAATGACAGGCTGTGAACACAATGTTTACCTCCAAAGCATAGTTGTGCTTGTGGGGATCAGGAGAAGATGAACAAGCCTGCCCCATGTCCTCATGTATCCCATGCCATCTATGGGTAGCAATGTACTATTCTGTAGGTCGTGTTGTGCATGTATATTCATGGTGGGCTTTCTCTCTCAGCAGGCATTAACGATTTTATACCTGATTACCAGCCCTCCCCTATGACTGACTCAGGGCTTAGCTCAAGTTCTACCTCCTCTAGTATCAGCTTAGGAAACAACAGCGCTGCCATTTCACAGCTCCACGCCACCCTCCTTGGCGAGGTGGACCTCTCAGTGGAGCAGGATGGAAAAGTCAAAACCCTCATGGAGTTTATTACCTCAAGGTAACCATGCAGCCCTTGCTGTCTCAGCGTCGCTAGTCTCACAGCCAAATGGTGTAAGCCAGACTTATCGTACGGTCTTTTGAAAACTGCAGTCCAACCAGCACATTCTTTTGAATGCCTCCTGGTACACCTGAGATAGGTGAATCTTATATGGATTACTATATGCGCTAATACACTATTATCTGGAGGCATAACACTGTAACCAACCAACCATCAAAGGCTTTTTCACGGTCTGCTGTATGTAGACTCTACCAGATAAATAGATGGAGAAAGAACACGATGTCCCATAGTGAGAGTCAAACCACAGGGCTTCAAGAAAGCTTGAGTTTGGCCATGGTAAGGAAGCCCTTCTGATGACAGTGCTGAGGAAAGTGTTTTCTACACAATGCCAGAGTGTCTGGGAAAATTCACACCAGAGAGCCATGAAAACCAGGCCTGTGCTTATAGATTACACTATATATATATATATATATATATTACTTAAGTGCTGAGTCAACTCTCTGCAAGCTGGAGAGTTGACTCAGCACTTAAGAGCCCTTGTTCTTACAGAGGACCCAGGTTTCATTCCCAGCACCCACATGGTGGCTCACAGTCCTGTAACTCCAGTCCCTGAGGATCTGACACCCTCTTCTGACCTCAAAGGACAACAGGCATACATATCATACACCTACATACATACATGTAAAACACGTATACACATAAAATAGCAAATTAACCATTTATCTGTGGGCTTTGCCTGCATGTCTATCCCTCTGATTTTGACCCATGAAATTTGGAGATTGGTTTTGTGAATGACAGAGTCATAAACTTAGGTGTTGGGAAAAATTACATTAAAGGGAAATATGCAGAGAGTCTAAATTGTAATAATCCCTTTTATACGAGAGTACTCATTTTGTTAGGCTCATCTGTCATCTTTTTCGACTGTCCCTGAGCTGATATCCTGTCTTCCTCCACTTGCTGTAGGCCCTTCCTTGTCCATGTGCTTGAGTAATAGGAGTAGGCTGTGACCTGTGAGCTGACTAATTCAGCCACTATCCCTCTTGAGTGTAAAGGTGAAGTCTAGACAGGTAAGAACAAGCAGTTGATGCAATTCCAGACAAAAGAATGTCACTGTCCTGTTTTCAGAAAACGAGGGCCCCTTTGGAACCATGAGGATGTTTCCGCCAAGAACCCCAACATCAAGAGTGCTGAGCAGCTCACCTCCTTCCTGAAGCATGTGGTTTCTGTGTTCAAGCAGTCAAATGCAGGTATTGTCTTAATGAGTAGATGACTAAGTAACATTTGATCTTGAAACAATGTCAGTGCTTTATCTTGATACAATGTCAGTGTGGCAGAATTTTCAATGAGGCCCAGCCAAAAGGCTGATAGTTAATATTCCCCAGTGTACATATTTTTAGAAAGATTTTCTTGTTTAATATGGGAGTGATGACAGATGCGTTGGTAAAGAAAAAATTACTAGTTAAAAATAAGATTTCTATCCATGAAATCTGGAGGTTGGTTTTGTGGATGATAGTTATAAAATTGTATAATACAAACATTAAAGGGAAATATACAGAGATTATAGATTTTAAAATCCTTCTTACGTAAGTAAAAGGTTTCTGCAATTTAAAATTTAACACGTCTGACAGTCTTGGTAAAAGAATTCCATGCTAACCTGATGCTCTCCGGCCAGGGGTGATTCTGCTCCTCTGGACCTTTGGCAGTGTCTAGAGTCATTTTTGTCCTCATTGTAGGGTTGGCAAAGTAACTAGGATGTTACTAAACACCATTCACTGCCTAGGACATCCCTCTATGGAGTGAACTACCTGATTCCAACTGTTAGCATTGCTGAGGGTGAGACATCCTGGTCCCCAGGATCCCTTCCCTGGAGATCAGAACAAAGATCTCTCAAGTGCAAATGCAATACAATCACTGTACGTAATTGAAGTGTGGTCTGTCTGGCCAGGTAGTGTGCCCTAGGTGGTATACAGGGCACTGGTCATAAAGTGATTAGCGCCTGGCTATAACTCCCTGCGTTACACACAAGCACCCATGGTCTCTCGTGTCTTCTCAGAAGGAATACACTTGGAGCGTCACCTCAGTGAGGTGGCTCTGCAGACGGCACTCTCCTGTTCTTCTCGACACTATGCTGGGAGATCCTTCCAGATTTTCAGGGCACTGAAGCAGCCCCTGTCTGCACACACACTTTCTGACGTCCTCTCCAGGCTGGTAGAAACTGTGGGAGACCCAGGGGAGGATGCACAGGTAAGGCACTCACTACCTCCTTTTGGCAGCTNTCGGCTGCTCCTAGAGGTGAAGGTCTCGTGGCAGCAGCAAGATCCACAGAGTGGCTGTGTAGTTAACTACATAGGTTAAGCAACAGGCTCAGTAGCAGGAAGCACAGCGACATTTCCCACTGAATACTTAAGAACCTATTTGGATCATATAATTTATACCCGTTAGAGAAAGCTTTCTTTGCACATGCATTTACACACTGTCTAGATCCTACTCCAGAGTCACCAAAAGGTAATAGAGTNAGAATGTTCAAGTTCAGTGGAAAGGGAAGCAGAGTTTCATTTTTAAAGATAAGTAAAATATCACACTGGAGAACTCCAATTTGTGCAGTCCTGTGGGCTTACTGGTTTTAGACATTGGATTTTCAGTGACAAATAAGATCTTGGCATTCTGGAAACTGTAGAAACAAGGGTTTAATCTACCAACAACAGCCCACACAGTCTTTACTTAATGATACATGCCATGAAAGAATAAGGTATTGATTTCAAGAGCCGTCAGAAGTGCAAAAGGGCCTGTGGCAGGGGCAGTATGTCTTCTTCAATGAACTTCATGGGAACAAAGGGAGTTAGCAGATATTGAGAGGATGGCAGGGGCACGACATACTCAGGCCAGAATGCAGAAGACCGTGTGGACTCTACTGAGAGGGTTAACTTCACTCTGAACTGATGGGAAGCCACTCGAAGGTTTTAAGAAAAGGAAAAGAAGNGGATGTGATGTGATTTGCTCTTTTTGGTGGNGAGGGGGCTCTCGGTGCTATCTAGGTGGTGTCCTTGCTGGGACTGAGGGGGACAAGTAGAGCAAGAGAGGTCCTAGAGGAGGCTGTTGAGTAATCTCAGCTAAAGCGGTAGGTTCCGTTCAAGGAGGCCACAGAGGTGCGGAGAAAAGCAGTCAGATTTAGGATAAGTGATATTTTAAAGACTTGTTGACAGAGTCTGTGTACATTTNAAGGAAGAGTGTGCCTAGACTTCTGGCCTGAGCAATTGGTGGCAATTACGGTGCTGCTGGAATCATTCTGTGCCGTTGGTTTGATGANTTCTCACCAGTTAGCAAAGCTGTGTTGCTCAGGAGGTTAATTATTTTGTAACATGAATGGGAGGTTGGTTCTATTTTTAAATCTTCCCCAGGAAGTCCATTGCCATTTTCTTTGTGTTGTTGCTGTTGGTGGTGCTTTGNTTTTTATTGTTGTCTTGTTATGTTTTTAAACCGAGCATAATTAATTAGAACTTTGCCCTTTGTCCCCAGGGATTTGTGATTGAACTGCTTCTCACCTTGGAATCTGCGATTGATACCTTGGCTGAAACCATGAAGCATTATGATCTGCTTTCTGCCCTTTCTCAGTAAGAACGTAAACCAGGCAGCCCTGAGCACAGGGCTCCAGGGTCTGAACTCATGCGACTATAATGATGCTGAGTTTTAACATCAGCAGTGTGGATAACCTCCAAAGAATTCAGATAGTGGGCTGCAGGTGTAGGTCAGCTGATAGCACTGGTGAAGCCCTGGCTTTGATCCCTACAGCCAAATAAACGTGGTCTAGTGNCTCGAACTTGGTATGGTGCCTCCTGCCTATAATGACATACAGCGCTTGGAAGTTGGAAAGAAATGGGTCAGAAGTTGAAGGTCATCCTTGGCTACATAGTGTGCTCTGGGCCAGCCTGGGNTACACAAGGCCCTGTCTAAAAGACANAGGAAATAAAGGGGAGGGGGAANTCAGNTGTGGGCTGAAGAGATGGCTCAGCATTAACTCTTTAGTTTCCAACAACCACATCCACCCCTANNCTCCAGCACCAAAGGATCTGGCGCCCTCTTCTGGCATTTGAAGGCATCCACACATACATTTTTTTAAACAATATTTTTTTTTAAACATGGAAAGTGAGGACTTCCAGAAAGCTCTGGAGCTGATCTTGCCAGTACTCTCTTCCAGTGTCCTAGTTGGGGACATTTTTACTGTCCTTAGGTTCCACCAACAAGCCCCATGGCTGTCACACCAGTAGTCACTCCCTGGGTGATCCCCAAGGACACTTCCTCAGAACAGCCTCACCTGCCACTTCTCTGCCTTGCAAANCTCAAACAGCTAATCCTTGAGGTCACATGNAGTCACTCTGTCCCTAAGCATTTCTAACTCGACCTTGCTAATTGTTTGATCCTTTGGAGTCCTGTGTCTCCTTTATATTTTAATAATAGCAAATAAAAAGGTGTAAANCTATCTTTACATACTTATCTCCCTCTGTGGATTTTATTTATTGTCCCCNTCTTTTTGTATATTTTGATACCTGTAGAATAGTAACTAATTGTAATCAGTTGTATATGTAGAAGTAAAAAAATCTTTATGCTTTGGTCTCGNGGAAAGAACGTGCCATTGAAAGCAGGAGGGACTGTCAAGTTGGACAGTCATGACACAAACAGGGTCTGCCCTGGACGTAACACGTATCTAAATCCAGAGCTGAAAGTTAGTGACGACTCTAGCAGTAAAAATTGACTTCAAAAGATAGAGCCACAGCAGAAGAGATACTGCTGTCTTTATGTTGGAGCAAACTGAAATTTCATGAAACAAAG
>LZPO01034920.1:273537-283965 GCA_001675575.1 Neotoma lepida
GGAACACTACTTAATTATTTCTGACTTTATCCCCAATAATATAGTCCCATGGCTGCATACTATCCTTCTAACAGCATGTACAGATAGATGCCCCAGAGGGGTCGTGCAGAGAACCCCTACTTCCTACCTGATTGCTCTCATGTACTGTGTATGGTTTCCAAAGGGAAGGAAAATTGGCGGGATTGGGAAATGATCTTGGACTCTAAATGAGTTTGAGGTTGGAGGATTACTTCAGGGAAAGAAAATACTTGTACCAAGGCTTTCTCTCCTTACCAGGGGAGTGTGAGCTCATATTTGGGCGGAAAGAATAATGAGAGATGGGAGAGAAGGACTTTCAGTGTCGGCTTCTGCCACCAAACTCATCAGGGTGTGGGAAGTTCTGGGAAATTCCAGGGGACTTGGACTCTGACCCTACTACAGGATGACTGGCCACATAGAGGAAAAGCGAGGCATCCCAGCCAAGAGCCAACAAATCAAGTGTAGGAGTAAGGCCTGCTTGGAACTTTGAGGCCCTGGTCAAACCATCAGATAACCGGAGAATTGTGGCTGGTCCTAGTCAAACCATAAACAGGACATACGTTTAACCGATAGTGGCTGTATGCATAGCAAGTAGGTTTTTCTTTTTGCCGTTATTTTAAGCCATCACATGTTAGGGTGGTTGATTTTACAGCAACAGGTAACTATTTTTCATGAGGCAACATCAAATGCATACAGAGAATCTAGCTAATGATATACTAGACCTTCACCCAGAAACTCCAGACATTACCATGAGAAATGAAAGACCACAGGACCCAAACCATGTTTCATTTTTTGTGTGTCAGAAGACCCAATTCTGTAAAAATATCATCTATAGAATTAATGTATTTGAAAATCAAACAGCATAATAATGGAAATTCTAAAACATATATGGACATACAAATGCTTGTAATTGCACAATTTTCTCAAACATAGGATCAGATAACTTTACACATATCTGGCTAGCTGTTTATTTTCTGTAAATGAAGTCTTTTGAGTACATGGCCACCTTACCTGTTTGTACATTATTTATGCCATTTTCATACCTAGAACTGAGTTAATATTTGCCACCAAGATACCATGCTTTGAAAAGCTTTAAGTATTATTTCCCTTCTAGAAAAATCTAGAACAGTAAAATTTGAAGTTTTACTTCTGGCCACTGACACATAAAGGTTTCAAATCAGATACTCCCTATGTAGGAGTAGACAGACCTGTGGAATATGACGGACACCAATAACAGGCCCATTATGCTAGTATAATTTACAACAAAGTTGCTGTTGCATTCCCAGGGAAAGATTATTAATTTTGCTGAGAGAGAAAAATAAACCTTGACTCTTGGGGTTCCATCTGCCCTTTTTTTTTTTTTTTTTTTTTTGGTTTTTCGAGACAGGGTTTCTCTGTGTAGCTTTGGCAGTGCCTTTCCTGGAACTCACTTGGTAGCCCAGGCTGGCCTCGAACTCACAGAGATCCGCCTGCCTCTGCCTCCCGAGTGCTGGGATTAAAGGCGTGTGCCACCACCGCCCAGTCCCATCTGCCCATTTCTTACCTCCCCGTCTTCATTGCTTTGCTTTCATTCTCCTGTTATCAGTGAGTATTTTTATGCAGTGTTCTACTAGCTGTGGCCTTCCTTTTTATAGGTGTATGCCAGGTAAGGCCTCCACCACTGAGATTTCCCCCAGCCCCAGTCCACATTCAGGATTCTTCTACCCTCTAAGGATCAGGTGTGATGGCCTGAGGTGAGCAGGACCTCAAAGTCTTAGAAGGAGTTGGACATTGGTCTCCCCAGCACCATGGGACTAGAAATTGACTTTTCTTCTAGCACCTTCTCCTGCACTCAATCAGCATTATCAAGGGCCTCCACAAGTGCCCCAAGAGGAGGCTCACTTACTGGAGTGTCCCTTTTTTCTTCAGCGTCTCAGCCCTTAGTCCCTCACTATCACTGTATATCACAGCCCGCAGAAACCTTATGGCATGAACTTGTAGCTACCACTGTCTGTCCACCCTCTACGGCAAGGGACAGATGCAGGGCTCACTCCAGAACTTTCCGTAAGTCTGGCTGGTAGTTCAGTGTCTGTCACTGTCCTTGAACAATTGCTTGCTTGTACATAAGTTGCTCTGTCATGCTTAGAAACAGAACCTCCCTCTGCAGCTAAACTTTCACCTTTGTTTGAACAAAGAAAACATGATGAGAGCAATCAGGTAGGAAGTAGGGGTTCTCTGCATGACCCCTCTACATGCTGTTAGAAGGCTAGTATGCAGCCATGGGACTATAGTATTGGGGATAAAAGCAGAAATAATTAAATAGTGTTCCCTAAAATGCTAGATAGGGTATGTGATATTTAACCTTTTTTTTAGAATAGGCAGTAAACAGTCAACTGAATGAACTCTTTTTCCATTTACTAGTTGACTTGGACAAACTGGGCAAGTAGTTATAATTCAGTGCATATGCATTTTAACGTGTTACATGAATAGAGATGAATGCCTAAGTTCCATGGTAGATGTCAGCTGCAGTTTGCTGCCGTCAAGAAGTCTGCCGATAGCTTTTGACAGTGACTGCCCCCAGCCATATCTTACCAGAAAGGTTTAACATGTTTTTAGTCCAAGATGCTGTCAAGAAAATAACCCAAGGGCCAGTGTAGTCTGGGCGGTTGTGATAAAAGAAACAAAAGGTCAAAGAAATTGTTTCTGAAACAGTTACCATTTCTAATTTTAATTCTTTGCCTGTAGAACACTAAGCTACAGTTGAGGATTTTAAATACCTAACACTAAGATGTTTTCCAGGGAGCCACTTAATGAGCTGGTAGTTTTTCTCAAAGGAAGCAGTCTGCGTGGTTGATTTGATTACTTAATAACTTCAAACACACGCACACCAAAAACAAAACCACAATCCCAGTCAGCCAGAAGAACTGATGGCATCAGCTGTCAGAGCTCCAGGAGCTTCATCTGAAGGCCCTTAGCTCTCACTTTGGAAACTCTGTGGCTCCATTTTTTTACANATCCACAATGCTACTTTATTTTAAATTAGTATCGACTATAAGGATAGCCCCTCCCCCCAGATAAAGAAAACCCACTTTTGGTTTCTATATCCAAAATGCCTCAGAGATAGCATGCTTGTCATTTATTACCATCCAAAAGGAAAGAAAATAAATAGAAACAGGATTTAGATGGATCTTGGTTTCNGTTTCACTAATTAAAATTGGCGTGCGTCTTCAGAGAACTACATTTCGGATGAGCAGACCACCCTGGCTCATTTTTTTCCTGTAACTTACCTTTATTAAATTGACCAAAGGGAAAGTGAATCTTTCATTTTCCACATCTCACATTTAGACACAAAGGTCAGGTAGAGACAGCGAAGATTTCCAATAAAATCTACAAAGCGAAGGATCTTACCATATGGGACACCACGGGTCCCCAGAACACCGATTCCATCTTTGTTAATAAACTCAGTGTATGGATCTTGTTGTATTGATCCATGTTGGTTTGTTCCATATTAATGATTGACCTTAGGTGGAGATAAATTGTGTCTACAGCCAGTGCTAGCCTTTCAGGTCAGTTTCTGGTTTTATATAAACAGACTTGTAACACTAGTTTTGTTTATTATGTGATGATTATTGAAATTTATTTACCCGTACTTATTTCTATAGTGGTTAGAGAATTGTAAGAGGACGTTCGGTGCCAACGAAGACATATATAGGATAAACACCAATGCACAAGTAAGTCTTCCTGCTGAGTAATGACATTGGCCGTTATAAAACAACATATGCATGCAATTGTACACACTCGATATTCCTAGAATGTGTGTAAGCCTTTTTCATTTTGGTTTATCAGAACAATCTTTCTGAAAGTTAGGTTCAGTGAAATATTGGCTTAGTAATGAAAACTTCACTTTAATAAAAATGAACAACCAGCTTGTGACTGAAGCTTAATAACATTGAGTTAGATAAGCTTGATGGGTATCTAGACAGTCTAAGTCGGCATTTAGTCACATCTGCCTCTGAGGGGAAAAAAATGGTTGTACATTAGTATTCTGTGGATATATTGTCTGGTGAGAAAAGCAGACCCTAGAGCAATGTGCTCTATACCCATATTACTCTAAATGTGAAATTGTGGGTCCGTTATGTTTTTCTCTAGTTGTTTTAAGCAATAGCAACACATTTTCTTAGAGAAAGGCACATCTACAGTACNTCCCCGCTGGGGATAGTATGTTAAGACCTATGCGTTATTCCAGTGGGAGAAACTTCATACTAGGAGAAAGCCTTCAGCAACTCAGACACCTCCACACCTGACATTTGAATCCCCACCTTTTTCACTCCAGTTACACTTATAATAGTGTATCTCCACAGAAGTTATACTAATATAGTATAAGAATGAAATCTTGAAGAAATCATAATTTAACTATTAAGCTTTTCAGGCACAGTGCCAGTACATATTTCATAATCCCCCTCCTTGCAACTCAGTTAAACAGTCCCTTCATTATTCCTNTTTTGAAGATGAGGGAAGTGAGGCTCCGAGGGGCCAGTTTATCTAATAAGTAAGTAATAGAGAAACCAAGATTCAAACCTGGATGGTANTTCTAAGCTCTGTACTATTTTAAAGGAAAATTAAAATCATGAAGAGAAATAAGATGGAAGTTAACTCTAGAATTGAACCCAGTGGATACTTCTAATGGTCCCTGTGNGCATCTTAGAAGTGAGGTGGAGATGCTGAGTGGTTCTTACAGTCCTTCTGCCTCTAAAACAATTCCATAATCTCCAAGACTCAGCTAGCAGCTTGAAGTGTTCTACTGAGTGAAAAACGGAGACTCCACTAGACTGATTTGTATCGCCCCTCCTCACGTGGCCTTGTGCTGCCTGTGCCCGTGGTGCCAGTCTATACAAGCCATCAGTAAATATTTCATTGAATTAATAGAGACAAAAATCTGTCATGCAAATATGTGAAATGTGTGTATATGTCATCCTCAGCGCATCGAGACCAGTTTTGGTAATTCACAGCTATAGTTTGTGCCGTTGCCTATAACTGTAGCGACATACGTTTCATCAGCTCATGTCCAATCCGACGCTGTTGGAATGTATATGTACAGTCAGTTCCATTTAACATGCTAACAGGAATAAGAAAAAGGATTTAAAGCTTGAATTCCCGCCTGAAATAAACTATATGAAATAAAACCTTAGAGGTAAAACCTCCTGCTAACTGTTTGCCACTTGGATTGTGCTCGGCTAATGTTACTGGGCCACTGTTTGCATAATTCATGGTCAGCTGTGTTGAGCTAAAGTTCACCTTTGCTTAGCAAATCCTTTCTAAACTGACAGGAATGAATGTGGTTTAAAAAAAAAAAGCCCTTCCTAGGAAACTTAAGCAAAGCAGGTTCTAGAAGCTCCATTTACACACCAGCACTCTGTTTTAATTCGAAGTCACTCTTCTCCATCCCAAGGCTTTTCACGGTGTGTTTCACAGACATCATCTCCACCTGATTCACACCTAGTTAGATCAAACGTGTGACATAAATGGCATTTGAAGTGGACTGTAAAACACACTAGCTCTCGGTGCTCTGTCCTGTGGGTCACAGCATGAGGGAGACAGCCTGAGATCTAAGTAGAGACTAACAGGGAGGAACGTCTAGGATGAGCCACACCAGAGAGCCTGCTGCTAGGTAGGATAAGTATTTTCCTGTGTAAGGTTAGGAGCCAATTCAGCCAATCCTTTGGTTAAAATAATAATAATGGTAAATTCATTTAATAAGCTTCCCACTGCACTCATGGAAATNTTANTACAGTTAGGNTTGTTGAGAGAGGGACAAAAAAACCTAGATCAAAGAACATTTACAACAGTTAGGGCTCCCAAGATCACTTTGTTCTATTTTTTTTGTGGCTTTTATACAAAACTAAACTATAGTGCAAATTTTTATTTGCCGAAGGGAAAACAGAGCCCACTCTGAGTTATTACAATAAGTGTCTAGAAAGTAGTTTGGGAATGGCTTCATGAAATGTTGTTCGGGGTGTAGATNTGTTCTTCAGTTTGCGTGGGGCATCTGTAACCTTAGTTACAATGACGTCTTATACTAATTCTTCATCTTTTTCTCTTTGTATTTTTTTGTGACCCGATCACCTTGCTTAGCAAATGGGAATTCTAGCAGTAAGTGGCCTGTCTTGATTTATAGATTCCTTATCCTTGCGACACAAACTGGTTTTCATCCTGCCATGTGTCCTCTTGTGACCTAGCAATGTTTTGTCCTTGACCACTCTGAAAAGTAGTGTGTGCTTCAATTTTGTGTAGCCCTAACCCATGACACATTGGTCCTATAAAATGAAACAGTGAGACTTTATAATGAATATATATAATGAATATATACATGCAACTAGCAGTTATGTTTTTTTCTACACTTGTACCTGACATCTCTTTTACATTTTAAGTTTGAAATTACACATGTCAGCTTCGTAGTCTCACTTGAATGAGATCACCAGGTGGTTTTCTTAAAGAGGAGTCCATTTCTTTAAAAGCTCCTNCTTTTTGGTAAGAGGACACCCAGTTTTGCTCTGCGCCGGNTGACAGATGCATCAGGACCTCATGGGACCAAAGCCTGTGCAGCTGCAAATTCTTTCCATCATCAACTTAGAGAGTTTCCAATTTACCTTGAGTCCCCTCCTCCAAAGCATCCTACATATTGCCTTCTGACACTGTCTGTCCGGTGTGAAAATGTGCTTCCTACTAAAAAGGGATTCTGTAACCAGCCACAAGCCTTGTTATCTGAATGCCAGCCCCAAAGCACCTTTTACCTGCCTCCCATCAGCTTCACACCGTATTAACTTGCTTACTGCGGAAGCACAAATGCCAAGACGATTTTAACATGTGTGATGTTTCACTGGAAGTATGCTATCTAGTCACATCTGAAAAATGACAGCTCAGTTAACACTGCTTCTTTCCAGGAGTTGGAGCTCTGTAGGAGGTTGTACAAACTACACTTCCAGCTGCTGCTCCTGTTCCAGGCCTACTGNAAACTCATCAACCAAGTAAATANGATCAAAAACGAAGCAGAGGTAAATTCCACTGGGCATCAGAACGCTTCTGGGAGTAGTCAGTGCATACATGTGAGCGTGCATGTGTATAACGTGTGCTTGTGCGTATACATTTCACGTTAGGATGCCTAAAGTCAAAAGCCACTCACGTAGAACTTTGTCAGTTGGTCAAATTAGCTCTTTTTCACGTTGTAGTCAATAAGAGAGCTGATATCCAGCGTTAAGCCAGAGGTTTGGTAGCAGAAACAGATCCATAATCAAATATAAAGCATGCGTAAAGTTGCACTGTGACTTCCCTAACATCTCNTCTGTTTCTGTAGTTTTGTGAATGTACAAGACATTAATGCAGAGGTTAATGTATAGGTTCACAGTTACTGACTATAATCTTTCTTCTCCTCATATTACTGGTACTAAAATTGTCATTGGGAAAAATGGGCAAACTTTTTAAATATGTATATATTATATTTTTATAATATATATGCATGTGTATAATATATATGTGCATATATATATACACACACACACACACACATATACATACACACATTTATATAAAGTATCCCGGGTAAATAACCTTCTAAAATATACTTTCCTCACTGTCCAAAAGCAATGATAATCTTCTAAAATATAGTATAAGCATTTATTGCAACCTGATATGTCCAGATTATCTAAACTTGGTATAGGGACACATGTACTGTAACATCCAGGACTCAGGAAGATGAAGCAGGAGGCTCTCAGGTGCATGAGAAGATACTTTGCCTGTTTTTTTGTTGTTGTTGTTGTTTGCTTGGGTTTTTTGTTTGTTCTTATTTGGTGGCTAATTTATATTCCTGGTGGAAGAAGAATGTTTCCACCGCCAGCTGTATCCTTGACTATATATCCCTGACCGTAGGAACAGATCCTTAAGGACATATCTGTTTTAGGTCATCAACATGTCAGAGGAACTTGCCCAGCTGGAAGGCATCCTTAAGGAAGCNGAGGCGGCTTCGGAAAATGAAGAGATCGCTATTTCCAAAGCTGCACAGACCACNATAGAAACCGCCATCCATTCTCTGATTGAAACCTTGAAAAACAAGGAATTTGTGTCAGCTGTAGCCCAAGTCAAAGCTTTTAGGTAAGTGTGGAGACCACACAGCACCATAGTGCATTCACTCAAGTAATAGAGAGATACCAGTTGCTCTAACCAGGCAGTTTTGTTCACAGGTGTTAACCTAAAATGTAGCTTACAGAGTCATGGCATACATCTCAGAACTTTAACATTATNTATTTCCAGAACCCTCTGGCCCAACGACATCTTCGGCAGCTGTGAAGATGACTCCGTGCAGACACTGTTACACATCTACTTCCACCACCAGACGCTAGGCCAGACGGGCAGCTTTGCCGTCATCGGCTCAAACCTGGACATGTCCGAAGCTAACTACAAACTGATGGAACTGAACCTGGAGATCAGAGACTCTCTTCGCATGGTGCAATCATACCCGCTTCTAGCACAGGCCAAACCAGTTGGAAATATGGCGAGCACTGGATTNTGAGTACTTCCGATACTCGAGAGAGGGAGTAAGCTGAAAAAGTAATCTAAATATTTAGAAGATCATAAAAGCACCTTTTATGAACCCTTGTGATTCACTGATAATTTGTGGGCAGCACCTTCAATTGTAGTCTACTAATTTCAAACTGTCAAAAACAAAAACCTGAAGAAAAATATCTAACTGCTTAACTGCTGCCTATACCTCCACAGTAACTGTTTGAAGAAGGATTTTTTTTTTTAATTAACCTATGTGAAAAAAGAAAAAAGGGCTAAAAGTGATGCATACGAGTACATTACTCTGGAGAAAAGAATAAAATTCTGGAGATGTTTGCAATAATGGCCTCCAAGACATTGCAGGGCAGGTGAAATGAGGCTGGGATCGGGGCCAATTCATTTTAGCTGAAGACCTGCCACCTGCAGAGTCACTTGGATTTCTAGCTGGCATCAACATAACCTGCAGTTGACGTTGAATCATCAACATGATCATCCAGTCTGACAAATAACAGACTTATTTGCAAAAACCATTGGGTCTGGGGTTTTGTTTCTGTTTTCTCCCAACATATGGGATAAGGGTTTGGGGCTGTGTGTTTGTGGGGGTTTTTTTGTTGTTGTTTTATTTTGTTTTTGGTCTGTATAAGAATTATGTGTGTGTGAGCTGGGGTGTGTGAGCGTGTGGCAGTCCTATTTCCAAAGTGTGGATGTCTGGTGACAGCTTCTCAGAGCATGCCTAAAAGAGCACTGCAAGATTATTTTTGAAGAAATTTTATTTTATTAGATCTAACTCTTCATAGTGTGTAAATGTTAGAACACTTTAATAATATTTTAAAACTGGGCTTTCCCAGTGTCTCAAAAAAAAAAGAAATAATATATCTGTTAATATTATTGGACTCTGCTGCTCAGCTCTCTGATCAGTGCTTCTGTTGATATTGTCGATAACTAACCAAAGTAGATGCCTGCAGAGACTTTAAAATGTAATATAAAGATGTGCGCTGCCCGTCAGCGTTCCTCATTAGACAAGTTAACTTATTTTACTCCATAATTATTATAGATACTGCATAGACTAAAACCTGTATTTTCTTGTACATTCGTGCCACGCACTGTTATACCAGAGTACATGTACAAAGCTAAAGGAAAAGTTGCGGTCATTGATGGTGGCCTGTGTGTTCTGCAGCCTCTGAGGGCTACAGACGTCAAGAGAAGAGATGCAATTGACTTGTGTGTTTATGCAGGACTCAACTTGTTTCAGGCGAAAGGAGCCTTGGAAGACAGAAAGCCTGAAGACTGACTCCCAAAACACGCAATATACTTCTCCACTGTCTAAGTGTGTAGCGTAACACACACTGGATCCTCTGTCCTTTTTTTAAAAGAGCATTTTGTAAAGGAAATGAATGTAGTCCCACAACTCCTCTGATTCGAAAGGAACACCTTGTATTTTTTATATGCATCTCTTACCCACTGTGACTTTTATTTTCAAACTGGGCTCTGGACTCCAGAGTTTGGAATGTAGAAATGAATTGCTCTAGCTTCGCCTTTTCCTAGGGGTGTGGACCCTGACAGAAATGTAATTATGCTCAAGTGCATTAATCGAAGGCACTGTGCACGCCGTTGGACTGCTGGCCATGGTTATGTTTCCTGTAAAATTCCATAACTGGTCACAGCATATTCATAATCACTGTATTTTTTGACCCAGATAAAAAAAACAATTATTTTAATGGTGTTCTGGTACTGTAAATGGTGTCCTTTAAATTATTAATAACTTTTTGGGTTGGGGGGCAGGCACAGGGATGGTGTCCAGAGACACACCACACTTCACATCCCCTCTCCCATTTTTCTCATCCTCCTTACATCCTTTTTGTTAAAAATAAAAAAATT
>LZPO01034920.1:299915-315954 GCA_001675575.1 Neotoma lepida
AGCTCACCAGAGGCCCCAAAGCAACACAGCTAAGTAAGAATGGACTGAAACCTCCAAAATTCTGAGCTAAAATGAGCCTCTTCTCTCTGTGAGTTATTTCAGGTATTTTGTGATAGGGATGGAAAGGTCAGTAACACAGGCTTACATTCTTAAGTCATGGGATAAGCCGAGAACACGTGGCAGAGGANGCAGCTGGGGCTCGGTTGGTCAGGCACCAAGCCTGTTTGCTTTAGATTGCCTCCCCCTCCTCATGTTAAAGATATTACAANCCACAAATCAAATAAGCAGTAATTACAGACCGACCGGCTCCTCTTGGGGTCTGGGGAGAAATCTGGGAGGCAACNNGTNCAATAGGTGAGGGATGAAAACAGAAAGGGTTGAACTGGGAACTAAAAGCTCCAGGNTCCTCCTTGGCCTCCACCTGTGGGGGCTTTGTGGCCCCTGCAGACCGGCTGTCACCTCTCCTGCAGTGGCTGCTGCCAGTGTAAAGAACAGTGCCCTTGCCTACCCTGTTCTTTCTGACTATCTCACTGTCGAGGGGACACTTCCAGGATTGGGAGACAGAGCTCAGCCTTTAGGTATGGGATCAATGGTGAAACGACTTGGGACATTTCACATCGGCCACTACTGCTGTTTCTTTTCACTGCCACCAAGGCAGGCCTGGTCCACTCCAGGAGAAAGAACACTTAGAATGGAGAAATATACACAGAGCTTGGAAAATGTGCTATTTGGGGGCAAGACATTTAGAGTCTTATCATAGCTTGTTCCAAAACTAATTGTAGGAAGATTGAGTGTTCATACTAATAATGACAAACGTGAAACAAAATATAGGGGAAGTATTGGCAAGAATTTATCTCACCTTGAACAGTGAGCATCTTCTAAACCAAGAAGTATCGGGAATGGTCCTAATGGGACACTTGGAAGATATAGCGATCTAAAAAAATTTAATTTTGATATAATGAAATCATATTTTTAAAAAATCAAAAGCAAATCATGAAACAAGAAAATCACTTTCCATGTGTATAAAGTCAAGAGCTAATATCAGTAATTTACAAGGCAGTTTTACATATTCCTAAGAACAAACAGTGCCGGGAAGTAGTCAGTAATAGAATGCTTATTTGGCACACACAAGGTCCTGGGTTCAATGCCCAGCACTGGAAAAAAAGTGCAATAGGAAAAAATGCAAATGATATGAATACACACAAGACCGCAAGAAATAATGCAAACAATTGCACTTATAGAAAACACTCATATGCACTTATAGTCAAATAAATCAAAATGTAGCAATTTGAGGACATTTTTCTNGGCATTGGAAAAGATTCAAATGGATAAGATTATGCGAGGGAGCAGAGGTATGCTGCAACCAGCTCCCCATTCATCTTGTCGGTTTTTCTTTTCCAGGAGAAAACTTGGTAGTAGATAATACCTGCCCTACAAATGTGTATCCACTTCGCCCCAGTAATCCTATCTCCAGGTGTTTATCCCAAGGAAACAATTAGGGGATTGAAAAGAAAAGCGAACACTACATGAGCATCTAGTGTGAACTGTGCTCTCTCCAGGGCATCCCGTTTCATCTTTACGTTTGACTTCACAAGAAATTTGCANAGCCACACAGTGAACACACACAACTGGATGCCAACGCTTCCCCTTCTAAACGTGTTAGCCTGTAGGCATGTGAACTAGGAGACAGTAATNCAGGACACTGTCATGCAGACACTAAGCATCATCCAACTCAGTGCCTTGCACATGCTAGGCAAGTGCTCTACCACGGAGCAATCACCCCACCTCGACAACCAGAGTCCTTTTTTTATTTTTTAATTTGTATTATTTCTTTTTCTTTTTGTGTCTGTGTGTGCACCTGGGTAAATTTATGTGCTCTCCATTCATGGAGGTGCCCTTGAAGGCCAGAGGGTGTCGGGTCCCCTGGAGCTGGAGTTATAGACAACTGTGAGCCACCTGACGTGGGTGCTGGGAACTGAACCTGGGTCCTCGGAAAGAGCAGCAAGTGTTTTTAACCACCGAGCCATCTCTCCAGCCCTTGAGAGTTCTTAATCTAGTCCATGGATGAACCTGGGATTCCACTGAAGTGCTGGCTGCTTTTCTATGTCTGTGCTTTTGTTTTGTTTTGGGGGATGGATCACTGCCTTCTCTGATTCCTAAGAGGGTCCAAGACACATTTAGGAGAATAGTTAATGAGAGAAGAAGAAACCACGGCTATCTTAAGTGATAGTTAAAAACTATAAGCCCACAAATGTGTGTGCATATATATATGTGCATATATATACTATTATATTTACATACTAGTAAATATCTTAAACATATATGCATTTGGGAGGTATATATATGTATTTCAATGTCTGGACAGTCTTTAGAAATTGGGATTATTTCAGGTGAAGTGCCAGGAATTCTGACTCAAATTGGCTTAAGCCGAAAAGAGATTATTGACTCAAGGAAATGATTAACCTCTGTGTGTGGCTCGATCACAGAGCTAGGATCCCCATCTCTTTCCATCCTCCAGCTCTGTGTGTCTTTTTCATTTACACTTTCTCCATAGGAGGCCCCAGGAGTCTCANCTATGTGTTGCTTCTTCTCAGTAGTCCCCCCAAAAATCCTGAGAGTTTTTTGGTCCAAGCAAGGGAGCTGGGACCATCCTTGAGTCAATCAATTGCTTGGACCACCCTTGCTTGAGTCAATCAATCAAGTGGCTAGGGGACAGATGTTCTTACTTAAGCCTGGGAGGAGTCTCATCATCCTTCAAGACCAAAGACTCAGAAGAGGCAATGGGATTCCTTCTGGGAATATGGTGGGCTGTTGAATGTTGTTAACAGAAAGAGGAAAAACGGATGTTGGGAGATAGAAACCCCAGTGCCCACAGAAGTTGTATCAACTGAACGCCACCAGCAGGCATCTGAGTGTCTCCCATTGCCTTTCCAGCATCAGAGGTTGCTGCTTCNAGAACCTTTGCCNGTTCATTTTTAAAGCTTCAGATTCTGTGTTTAACTACTAGTGAAGCCATCTCTTATCTGTTTAATAATAGAAAATGCTGGAGGAGCGATGAGAGGGGGAATCTGTGGTTGGTATGTAAAATGAATAAAAATTTCTTAATAAAGAAAAAAATAAAATTAAAAAAAAACAGAAAATGCTTTATCATAGGGACAGTCAGTAATGAGCCTGCTAAGCAAGCATGAAAAGATGAGTTTGGATACCAAGCACCTATATAAAAGCTGGGCAGTGTGTAGACCCCAGTGCAGGGCGGGAGGCAGTCAGGAATAGACAGTGGCTCACTGGAGCACATTGGGTAGCTAACCTGGCTGCATGGTTGAGCTCCAGGTTCAGTGAGAGACTGATACCAACCCCCAGCTCCCCCAAACACCCAAGTGAAGATGTATGTCTCTCACCACAAACACACAAAAATACTTTACTGTAAAGTATCTCTTTTGCCTGCTTTCAGAAATCATTGGGCTTTTTAAAATATGCATAAAGATAAGAGCATGAGAAAATAAATAAATAGAAGCAGCCATAATATCCAACAGCATGTAATTGATTGAGTAAATTATTCTCAATTCATATAATGGAAAACTATGAAACTAAAGGTCACATAATACATCCTGTTGTGAAAAAGCAAGTTATGAACTATCTGGCCCAATGTCTTTAAAAGATCTCATATATAGGCATATATAAAAAGGTTCTGCAGTATATATCAGAGTGTGTTAGATAATGGGNGGTTTTTATACTTCTGNATTTTCTTCCCCTCTCTCTAGCATCACCACCCACACCCTCAAAGAAGCTGCTTGAAATAAACAGGGTTAGTGAGTACACTCCCTGTTTTGAGTGGTAACAGTTACGTTTTTGAAAATTCACTGAAGGAACATGAATCAGACTGGGCACTTGTTGAGTGGAAGGCTGTCTATCAATCTGTTCTCTCTCTGTCTCTCTGTCTCTCTGTCTCTGTCTCTCTCTCTGTCTCTCTGTCTCTTTGTCTCTGTGTGTGTGTGCAGATGTGTATGAGACATGCTGCTTATCAAAGTCAAGACCTCTTACGGATGGTTCACAAGTGTTCTACCACTGACCTACAACCACTAGAAGGCATTCTTTTCTAAATTTTTAAGTTCCATGTTTATTTATTTATTTATTTGGGAGAAGGGGAACACATGCCGTGCCCCACATATGGATGTCAGAGGACAACTGTGAGACTTGCTTATCTTCTTCCACCATGTGGGGTCTGGGGATCAAACTCAGGTCATCAGGCTCGGTGGCAAGTGACTTCACCCACTGAGCCATCTCACTGACACACATGGCATTCTTTTAATAGAGACCTATCAAATGGAAGATGTGACAAGAATGTTGCATTTAGCTGGTTTGTATTTAAATGCAACATGACATGCTGATTATACTTGATTATTAAGTGTATTTTACAACATAAATGTCACTTTCTAATAATACTAATTCTACCTTAATAACTAGCTAAGGATAGCTCTAAGGACTATTTTCCATGTGCAAGAATTACATGCTCTCTTAAAACATTAGACCACTATATTATCTCTAGGCAGCTGGCGTAAAGTATGAAGACTCTAAGACAGAGAAAACCTGGTTGTGGTGATATTTTATTTGTACTCTAACAAATAAAGCTGGCCTGGGGAATCAGAGGACAAAGCCAGCCACTATATTAAACACAGAGGTCAAGCAGTGGTAGCACACACCTTTAATCCTAGCATTTGGGAGGCAGAGAGTCATCTGGATCTCTGTGAGTTCAAGGCCACACTGGGAACAGAGCTAAGCGTGGTGGCACACTCCTTTAATCCCAGTACTAGTTAACCATAGAGGTCTGGACCATAGAGGTCTATATAGACAGACAGGAAGTGAGGTAGCTGGGTGGAAAGAGGAAGTGATATAACTGGGCGGAGAGAGGAAGTAAGATGGCAGGGCACAGGAAGGTATATAGGTGTGAGTATACAGGAAGTAGTAGCTCTCTTGGGCTGAGGATTTCCTAGCGGTAAGAACTTGTGGCTGGCTTGTTCTATTCCTCTGATCTTTCAGCTTTCACCCCAATATCTGGCTCCGGGTTTTTTTTATTAATAAGACCGTTTAGTAATTTGTATTACACATGGTGAACTGTGTTAAGATATACTGGAGAATGTTGGGGTGACTCGGTAGACAAGACAGGTAGAGGTCATATCAATGGACCACAACAGATGTGTTCACAGTTGTTGGGAAAGGGGGTGTATCCAGTTAAATGTGAACTTCAAACAAACAGCAAATGTGCTATTTGATGTGAGCATATTCTTTTGGCGTTCCTACCTAGACACAGATGATGTCAGAAAATTGAAGGAGGGCAGTAGCCTCCAGGCAATTAGAGAATAAACCTCACATTTCAGGAAACACTCCAGATGGACAAAGAAGTACAAAACTTGAGTTAAGGATGCTTCAGGGTTTCATGAGAAGGCTGTCATNAGAGGAACACTTCCCNTTCTCCAGTGCACGGCTGCGGTGTCAGAGTTCAGTACACTTTATGGCTAAATTAGTTTGGTAGATAGGAGAGGAAGCCAATAAGCCACACAAGGACTGGAACAGACAGCAGTTTGGGAATGAAGCNAACTGTAATTTACATGATAATAGAGAGGCCACAGTTCAAAAGGGGACTAGGTAGCCTTGGAGAGAGTCACAGGAAGGAACGATGAAGGGACAGGAGACTCGAGAATATCCAAACAGAGGATGATGTTTGTGGACTTCACATCTGCTGTGAGACACTGCAGATCAGGTCGTCAGTCTAATGTGCTGATGTCATCAGTTGTTTCCTTTTGCACTATCTCCTTCCCTCTCCTGGGAAACTCACCTTCTNTTCAGAGAGGGACTTATTCCTCCAGAAATCCTCAACACAAAGTTGAAACAAAAGCCACCACCCGCCTCCTAAAGTGCCCTCCTACAGAGCTGTCAGTCATTATTGAGGAGCTGTCCCCCGCCCCCGCCGTGCCCTCCTGAGCCCAGCTGTACAAAACTCAGGGTGAAAATAAGCACAGCTTAGAGTCTAATGTCAGCTTGTGTGGAGAAACCCACTTGCAGATAAACTCACTCTGGAGAATTCGTTAAACACACACACCAATGCAACCGTTTTTCCATCATAAATTTCACAATAAAATTCTTTCCCCAGTAACAGCTTGCAGTTCGGGGCCAGTTATACAGAAGGTATGTCTAAATCTTTGTTCTAGCTGCTCAAGGCAGGACAGTCCCTGGGAGGTGAGAAAGTGCACACCACACCAACGCTGGTCTTTTCCAACGACATTCCTCATCTTTCAAGTTTTGTCNATATTACATCTTCACCATTTAGCCAAACTAGATCAAGGCGGTACGTACCAGGTGACACCATAAATAATAAGACCATTTTCACTAAGTGGTAAAAAAAGAAAAGAAAAAATTTAGGAATTCTGCATCCAGTAATGTCACAAGTGATATTTAGAAGCCAAAAGCTATTATTTTAGTGATTTCAAGGTAACCCATATTTGTGGATCACAGCCTCANACTCCCAGGTCAATGGGGGGAAGTGGGCTATACTGAGATGCTACACAGTATTGNTACCAGCCTTATCAACCATCAAGTGAACCGCCTTCCATCCCCAAGGATGCTATTGCCATTACAAACACAGAGAGCTAACAGAAAGCTCTTGTGTCTTGTTAACAGTCCTGCCTCTGCCTGAGACCGTCTTGGTGTCTGGAAGTTGTTTGCCTCAGCTTTTGTCTTCTTTCTTGACTTCCCTAGCTAATCCCATTTGCTCCATTCTCACACAGCAGCTTCGTAAAATTCCCATCTCTGCAATCATGAGATTCAATTGGACATGTCCCAGCCCATCAGCAGAGATGTGATTGAACCCAGGCCTCCTATCATGTTATCCCCAAGTGTGTGTGAGAGGAGCCCTGNGCCTCTCATATACNTGCCCAGTGAGGTCAGAGCAAGCGTTCNCTCTAAATAAGATTCTATTGGTCTTCCTTCCTCTGCTAGTCTTCTGTTGCCCAATTAGCCCGTTCTTCCTTTCACCTATAGTTTAACCTAAAATTTCAACCTAATCTTGATGCATGTTTTGGAGGAATTTTCTAGGGACTTNACATACTGCCTTCAAACAGCACAAAATCTTGTTGACTGGACATGGTGACACACANCTTTAATCCNAGCACTCGGGAAGCCAGAGGTCAGTGGATTTCTATTAATTCAAGGCTAGCCTGGTCNACATAGCTAGTTCCAGGTCAGCAAGAGCTACACAGTGAGACCNTATCTCAGAGGGGGTAAGGGAGAGGGGGAGATTTGTCATCTGATAAACTGACCAACAAAAAACAGTATCTACAAAACCCCAGCAGGATGTTAAAGTGAAGACGTATTTGGCNTAAACATTTATAGAAAATGTCCACTGATATTTTCAAAGCTTACTACTAAAATATTACTTCTGTCTAAAATAGGACTCTACTAAAGTTTTTGGATTGGATTGTTTCATATTCTGTTGCTTTATGCAAGGGAAGAAAGGAATTAACTTTTCTGTCAAGGTAGGATCTCACNATGTAACCCTGACCTTGTTGTGTAGACCAGACTCGCCTCAAACTCATAGAGACTTGCTTACCTCTGCCTCCAGAGTACTGGGATTAAAGGCACGTGCCACCAAGATGTATTATTATCACTTCACTTATGTGCGTGTGTATGTCTATATTAATTTATGTCTTATAGTTACATACCCTCAGAGACCAAAAGAAGGAATTGAACTCCTTGGAGCTGGAGTTACAGGTGGTTGTGAGCCACCCAGCTGGGCACTGGGAACAGGGTAGGTCCTCTGGAAGAGGAGCCAATGCTCTTAACCACTAACCTACCTGTCTTGCCCCAGGGAAATGTTATTTTCAGTATCNGCAAAAGAGCTTTCTCTTATTGAAACTTCTCNGTATGAAGTGAACCATAGAAGCAAGTCCTAGGCCTCTCCTTTCTGCTGGGAAATTGTAAAGGACACAGGTCTCATGTGGTCCTGAGAAGCCAGTAGCTTGCTCATTTTTATATTTTATGCCTCTCTTCTTACTCTCGGGATTCATCTTGCCATTCCAGGGCTGTTTTCAAGTGATCCCCTAGCAATGCCGCTCCCCAGTCCCTATCGCTGCTGCCATTGTCCTGGTCTGTACAGAATATTGATCAAGGGGGAGGGGTGTGGAGAAGGTCACTGTTTTCTCCCACCATGCCTGCAAAAATGTCTCTAAAGATTTAAAGAGAGGATGTCACGAGGGCTCGATAAGAGGAGGACTAGATGGGGCTAGGGACATGGCTCAGTGGTTAGAGCACTAACTGCTCTTGCTNNGGACCTGGGTTGAAGTCTCAGTATNCACATGGTGGCTCACAACCATCTGTAACTTCAGTTCTAGGTGACACAATGCCCTCTTGTGGCCCCTACTACAGGAACAATGGGCACAGATCCACACTCTAGCAAAATGCCCATACACATAAAAGATAAATACATAAACCCAATAAGATTTTGTAAAAATAATACATTAAAAAAAAACAACTTGTCCTATTTTTACCATATTTACTGAAATATTTCTCTTAACAGTGGGCCAAATACAAATGATTTTTTTCAAAAAGCTTCTGAATTTTGAAATGTTTGGTAAATATATAGGTATATGTGTTCATATAACATACAACTTACATAAATCCAGTCATGCATTACTTAGCAATGTATTGCATTCTGAGAAATGCACCAAACACTTTATCATGCAGTTATAGAGTATTTATACACCTAAGACAGCTGCAACATCACCAGGCAATATTGTCTTATGGGACCACATTTTATATGATATCTGTCATTGGTTAAAACATTGCTTAAGTAGTACATGATTGTAGTTTTCTATTACTCTAGACCCTTTAGAATTGTCTATAATGAGTAGACACAGACTCAGTCGGAGTTCTTTTTTTGCAGTACTACATTATAAAAGTTTTGCTGGGAAATGGAATTATAAAAGAAGTGGAAGGGTAAAGAACAAGAATTGTGTGGATGATTCACTCAGGGACTCCAGGAGCTCGTGGTTCTAATGCCCAGCTATCTGCAACGCCAGATCTGCCTTGGTAAAATTCATATGCTCAGGTTTGGTGGAGATAGAACGGTGAGTCCCGGCTTCGGAGTCCAAGTGTTCTTAACCGCTGTGTCCTGGATTTGTCATATATAAAGGCCAAGGACACTCCAAGGAAAGTAATACAGCACTTCCTCCAAGGTAGAGTCCACAGAATGGCCACAGCAGGGAAAAGCAGGGTAAAAGTGGGGACAAAGTATGCAGAGCCTTTATTGCCATGGAAGAGTGTGGGATTTAGCTTTGTTTGTTTGTTTCANGGCAGAAAACTAGCTACGTTTCCTATGGAAGAGAATAACCTAGATAGAGTCAAGGCCAGGAAAGAGCTCAGGGGTAAGTGGATGGCANCAGGACTGAAGTACAAGCAGGAAGTGAAGCCAGGAGGGTACAGTGATGAGGCTCAGTTGGTACTGGACAGGAGCTCATAGAAACTGAGAAGACACATTTGCACTGAAGGCAAGATGGGCTACATGCTACCTGAGATAGAGAAAGGCAAAGCAAGAAGTTTGAGGCTTTTAGACGTCTCCAGTGGCGGACATTTGCAATGGTGGACCGGTAAGTCCAAGATGACAATAAACGAGAATTTCAAGCCTGGGGGAAGGAGCTGGGAACAGATTTAAAAGTTACGACAGGCCAACGAAATGACTCAGTGGGTCCGAGTACTTGTCATGCAAGCCTGGTGGCCTGGGTTTGAGCCTCAAAATCCACATTAAAAAAAAAAAAATGGATGAGGTGGCATGTGTCTGCAACTCCAGCATTCCTATAGTAAGATGTGAACATGAGAATTTGATGAGTACTCCTGAGCCAGCTAGCTTGGAACATGCAGCATAGCAAAACCAAGAGAGCGTGCCTCGTTAAGGCAGGAGGTGAGAACCAACTCACAAGAGTCGTTCTTAGTCTCCACACTTGCACTTTGGCCCATGCATGTCTGCATGCACATGCACTAAATTCATTTTTAAAAAGACATTAATTTTTAAAAAGTAGTTTATGCCTTTAATTCCCCTTTCATTTCTGGAAATACGGCTGACTCAGTAACTTAAAACCCCTCTCTAATAAAAGAAACCCAGCTCTGATGCATAAAATAAGGCAAGCATTCTTTGACAAGCATAGATAAGGCCTCAGGAAAGGACTAGAAATCCCAGGAATCAAAACAAGAGGAAGTAAGATGAAAAGCAGGGATTTTCTGGCCACAGTTTCTAAAGTTGCGTGGCTTACCATGGTCACGTGGAGATGAGATTGAGATCATGTCTGATAAAAGTCTGGTCCTTGGGACAGTTTACATTGTTAATTTGACAGGATCTAGAACTGCCTTGGAGACCAATCTCTGGACATGTTTGTGAGGGATTTTCAAGGTTAGGTTAACTGAGGTGGGTGGGCTGAAGGTGGAGTGGATGTGTGGAGTAAAGGTGAGGCGTGCGGGAGCTGGAGAGATGGCTCAGCAGTTAAGAACACTGGCTGCTCATCCAGAGGACCCAGGTTCAATTCCCAGCATCCACATGGCAGCTGATAACTGGAACTCCATGATCTGACACCCTGTGGTAGTTTGAAAGTAATTGGCCCCCATAGTCTCACAGGGAGTGGCACCATTAGGAGGTGTGGCCTTGTTGGAAGACNTGTGTCCTGTGGGGGCAGGCTTTGAGGATTCCTNTGCTCAGGATACTGCNCAGTGTCTCAGTCAACTTTCTGTTGCCTGCAAGATGTAGGNCTCTCAGCTACCAGCTCATCTGCTCTCTGTCCTGATGACAATGGACTGAACCTCTGAAACTGTGAGCCACCTAATTAAATGTTTTCTTTATAAAAGTTGCCATGGTCATGGTGTCTCTTCACAGCAATAACTAAGACACACCCTCACACAGACATGTATATACAAGCAAAGCACCAATATGAATAAAATAAATAAATAAATATTTAAAATTTTCTTTCAAAAAAAGGTGGGGTGTGTGGGTGGCCCCATTCCACGGGCTGGGCAAAGGAGGTTAGTTAAGCATGAACATGAATTACCCTCCTCCTCCTCTTCTTCACCTTTATAAGGTTTATTTTTGTTGGGCTTTTTCTTTTTGTAAATTTTGTGTGAGTGCATCTCTGTAAGGATGTGCGCATGTGAGTGCAGGTGTCTGAATACAGAGGTGTCCAGTCCTTGGGCAGCTGGAGTTGCAGATGGCTATTACACCAGCTAATATGGATGATGGGAACGGAACATAAGTCCTCTGGAACAGCCGTATGTGCTCTCAGTAACTAAGCCATCTCAAGCTCACTCTCTGCTTCATTACAGACATAACATGACCAGAAGGCTCCTGTTCCAGCTGCCACGCCCTCTCCACCATGATAGACTTCCCCTAAAACTCTATGTTCAAACACACCCTTCCTTCCATTCTCCCTTAAGCTGCTTTGGTCAGGCATTTGTCAGAGCAGTCAGAAATACAACCAGTACAGTATTGACCCCCAGGCAAAGTTAGAACCACAGAAATCACTCCCTTAGCTATAATTTCAGCACGTGGGAGTCTGAAGCAGGACAATCTCAAGTTCTAGGTTAGCCTACCTAGACCCTGACTCAAACAACAAAAGCAAACAAACAAAACTTACAAAACATCAAAAGATTACCCCTGTAAGTAAAAGATTGGAATAGAAAAAAAGAAATCTACTTATAAGCATGGAAAAATGACAATTATTTTTTTTCCTTTATGTTTGGAATCAGAGATATGATTTGAATGTGTCCCCTAAGATTTCATGTGTGGCAAATGCAATCCCAATATCTGTAGGTTAATGTATCTGGAGGGAATAATGTATCTTTGGGAGGGAGTTAGAGTCAGACGAAGCCAGGAAGTTAAACGAGCCAATGGGGCATTAGGGCTTTTTATAAGAAGAGAAGGGACACAGAAGCTGGCTGGCTCGTCATTTCTCCATGCGATGTACCCACTGTGTCACAATACATTAAGGGCCTGCCTCAATACCAAGCAGATATTGATGCCATGTTCTTGGACTTCCCAGCTTCCAGGGCCAGGAGTCGGATGAATTCCTATTTATCAGGTACTAGGTCTTAAGGGCTTTGTTATACCAATAGAAAATTGACCAAGACGCACAAGTTCCTAGGTCACAAAAAGAAAATATTTTCTCTGGGAAGTTTTCATTGTAGCCCAGTGGAGTGCTGGGGCCAGTCTACTGTAGGCTGTAAGAACTAAAAATAGAAATTTCTCTCTACCTTCTCTTTCAATAGTGTTATGCTAGGACCTTGACATCAACAAGGATGTACACATTTCCACCACAGAAAGTGATGTTTGCAGCCTATCAGGGCTTCACTTCAAGAGTTCAAGGCCATTGTGTTGGCCTATCTTGATGCATTTAGAAGGTAGAATTTATAATAGCTTTTAATCCCTGCACTCTAGGGGCAGTGGCAGAAGGATCTCTGGTCTACATATCGAGTTCCAGCACAGCCAGGACTACATCAAGAGACCCTGTCTTAAACCAGCCAACCAACCAACCAAACAGCAATTATACTAGTAGTTCTACCACCTTCTAGGAGCTCCATCTTCTAGGAGCAACAAAACTAAGAAACAAAAACAGCCCATGCCCTAAACCAGACCTTACAGTTCCCCGTAAGCAGTTATAACATGAGAAGATAGCTCATTATCAGCAAGAGTTAGCAGACATATACAGACCTGGCTTAGGGTCCCAAGAGCCTCACTACACAGATAATTTGGCTAAATACAGAAAATAAGCAAAATTAATACATAGTCACAGATATAAAGAAAAAATAAGACACAAAAAAAACATAATCCCAGGACTTGGGAGGCAGAGAAGCAAGTGCATCTCTGAATTTGAGGCTAGCTTAGTCTACGTAGTGAGTTCTAGGATAACCAGGGCTACATAGAAAGCCTGTCTTAAAAACAAAACAAAAAAAAAGAAAGAAAAAAAGTAAAATAATATAGTCTTTAAAATCAAAGTAAAGATGTTAAGTTTCTAAAAGACGAAAATGATTTGGAAAATGAAGATTTCTTAAAAGATATATAAGTTCTAGACATAGGATAGTATAATTAAAGAGCTCAAGAGACATTCTTTTTGTATTTTTTATTATTGTATATGTATGAGTGTTTTGCCTGCATGTACGCATGTGTACTATGTGCACGCCTGGTGCCTGAGGGTTCCAAAAGAGGGCTTCTCATCTCCTGGGACTGGAGTTACAAACAGTTGTGAGCTGCCATGTGGGTGCTGGGAATCGAACCAGGGTCCTCGGCAAGAGCAACAAGTGCCCCTAACCAATAAGCCAACTCTCCAGCCCCACGAGAAATTCTTAAATAAACAAGTCACACATTTTTTTAGCTTTGCTCTTCTCATTTCTAAGATGAAACTGAACTAGACAAAATCTAAATTCATTCATCTGGATGAANGTCAGGTATGACAAACAAAACAAAACACAAGACAAAACACAGAACATGCAAAAGAAAAAGAAAACAAAGATGATGTGGGATGCTGCCCAGTGGCTGCTATGAGCCTGGCTGGTCCTCTGCCTCCTGCAGGCTTCCTCCTGTGTGCTCTTTCTTCAGCTTTGTCCATAACCGTTGTTAACCGTGGGGTTTAGTCATGAACTCTTTCTTTTTCTCACTGAGTACTTTATTAGGTTTTNTCATGGCTTTTGCTACAAACTTTAACCATTGATCCCTCAATGTACATTTCTAGCCCTAAATCTCAGCTGAACCCCAAAGCCATCACAGACACTACGAACTCGGTAGGAAGCAGCGTTCATTCTTTTCCCTTGCCCTGTGCAGTTCCTCCTTCCTGACCATGGCCATTTGTCTGCTGGGACATATATGTTCTCCTTACTCTCAATCCAGAAAAATCCAGTTCACCCCTTCACTTTACTCTCACTGTGATCCCCTTNTCTCTCACTGCTCGCCCTGTGACATTGGTAATATCCCCACTGGTTTTCCAGATCTCCAGACACTCTCCTGAGCCCACCGTTCTCCAAAGCTCCAGCCTCGTCAGGAGGAAGAGCTGTGCTCAAGNCTACAGTTGCCTCACGGAGAGTCTCTCCTGCAGCAGCAGCCCAGTGGGGAGATGGTTGAGTCAGTGGAGAGATGGGATTCATGAATAGATATGTTATTTCTANCCAGCTCGAGGGACTCGAGAGTGTGGCTTTAGTGCTATATTGTCACATGCTGACCGCAGTCACGTCTGTGAATGTGGCTCCTGTCTGTGGTCTGGTTCTGAAAGCGGAGCTATTGCTGGGAACGTGATGGCTGTTTTTCCAACAGCAGGGTGTTGCCAATCACTGTCAAATAAAGCAGTCTCAAGAGCNCTGTTCCAAATGACCCGATGTGCAACTGTCTGGGCTGTGGGCTGGAATATTAAATGACATTGTGTTTCCGAGGCTTGCTGGGGCTGCTTGACTCACAGCTGCAGTAGAAACGTTTTAACGAAATTAAAATCTCCGTGGGGGAGGGGAGAGCAGAGACTAAAGGTTGAGGGCTGAGATGAGAACACTGGCAAGGCAGGGCACATTGGTACAGCTTGATTCCTATATTTAATTATCGCGGGGAAGGACTAAGACAGAGAGGCTACTGTATAATTTAAAACAGTCTAAATCATCCAAAATTTGCTACCCATTGAGTTGGGGGGGGAGGAGAATTTTCTGGAAAATACATACATTAAATCAAAAGGGGCCATGGGCCAAAGAAATAAAAGCTATCTCTTCAGAGAGCAAATTGAAATAGATTGATTACTACTTGTCATTTCCTATTGCCAAAGCTAATGAATTACTTTTTTTAAAAGCCCAGCCCTGTGCACTGCTGGGTTTGGCCAAAGAAGGAGATCCTTGATGTATATTTCAGGCAAATGAACTATGATCTGGATGCTGATGGACTACTGTTTCTTTAGGGAACTGACCCACAGAATTCTTGTTACTGTAGAATAACCAAAGCTAGAAAAATCTGTGTGGAAAATCAGAGTTCCAAGGACCACAGATGATTTTATTTTTACCCCCAAAGAGTATCCTTTGGGGTCATTTTGACGGAAGGATAGAGGGCTGTAAAAACACTCAAACAGAAGGTGATATTCTTTGACTTGCTCCATTAAGAAAGGACGAAATGATGTGTCCTGTTGTTCTCAGCGTAGAGACCCCGAGGGTACAAAGATGAATAAGACAAGATCTCTGCCTTTGAACGACGCACAAAGCAGAANGATACTGCAAAGCTCAAAATGAGGGCATTAAAAAAATGTCAAGATGCCCAAAGCAAGCCGGGGGGGCATTAGCGCCAAGTGGTGAGATCAGGAATCCATAGCTCCAAAAGTTTCGCAGCCCTCGCTCACCATTGGTCTCCCACCTCCCAGCCATCCACTCATCATCCTGTGCAAAGCATGCCTGCTGGGGGGGAGAGGTCAGGAGAGGGGAGAGAAGAGAGAGATTCCAGCCAGAGAAACAGCACCACCTGTGAAGACACCGAAGGGATGAGNGTGCTGGTGTCCTGGAGGAGGGGCGGATGGAGTGATTCGAGTGAGGTGACCTAAACAGGTAGACAGATTGTTGAGTTTATACTCACCATGTGATGGTTTTAAGAAACCTCTTCTTGGCAGCAACACAGCAGCCAGCCTAGATCTGTGACTCTGGATTTCTGTCCATCAAGTCATTATGTCGATGTCTTCCCATGGGTAACAAATACAAGGACGTTCCTCCTCAAGAAAGTGTGCGGAAAAGCAGAAAGCATGATTCGAATCCACTCCAAGTTACTGCAAACCATATTCCTCATGAAACTTGTTACTTCAGTCATTACTGTCACCTGTGACACACCCCATCACTTACAATGGAGCAAGGGGAGTCATGTGTCCTCCACAGATGCCTGGAGCTGCAGGGAAGCATCGCTCAAGACCTGGGAGAGCTTAGGACAGAGCTCCCCCCTCCTACACACACACATCCTCCTACACACACACACACACACACACACACACACACACACACACACACA
>LZPO01034920.1:351940-367376 GCA_001675575.1 Neotoma lepida
TGAGCTGCATCAACACAGTTTGAACACTAATCTGCCACTTATTAAGATTATAACCAGAGGTAAGTTACTTATATATTATATAGAAGTAATTCCAACAGTTCATTTTAGATTAGCTTATTATTTTTCTTTAATTTTTTTTTTTAATGTATGGGTGTTTTGCTTGCATGATTATCTGTGTACCGTGTGTGTATCTGATGCTCAAGGAGGCCGTAAGTGAGCATTGAATGCCCTGAGCCTGGAGTTACAGATGGTCATGAGCAGTCATGTGGAGGCTGGGAATTTAACTCAGGTCCTCTGCAAGTATACCCAGTCCTCTTAAGTGAAAAGCCACCTTTCCAGACCCTTTGACTGGTTTGATTATGTACACTCATGCCTACCTTAGTTGGTAAGCAGCAGATGTTTTTAATAAGCCTGTATGCAATGCACAAGTGTTACTAAGGCACTGCTGCTAATGTGCAGCCATTCCTGCATCACTTACTGTACTGGTTTGGTCTTTGTTTATGCTGCATGTGGCTCTGTAACACTTACCAGTCTCACTCTTTTCTTCGCATTAAATCATCCTCAACACTCTTTTGTTTGATACCTGATATTTGCTGGAATATTCATTTTCTTGGTTAAGAACGCACATNGTTTCACTGGGTACTTCTGAAGGCTCATTACTGCTTTTGTTAATGCTCTATGAAAAAGCTGCTGTGGTTGTAAGTTTTAGGTTCCAGTGCTATTCCTCCCTGAAATCTCATCATTTTTAATATACAAAACTGAACAATTTAAAGNTTTTAAGGAATCTATATCCTGCTAGAGTAGAAATGCCNTGTCACATACTTCTTGTCACAAAATAAGGGCAAACATTACAACTAAAGACTGAAAAAAATTACCTCCAGGAAGAAAGACCTGTCACATTCCTTAGTTAGTATTCATCTAGTCACCAAAAATAGTTACAGTCAGCATGCACCTGGGTCTCATGCTGTAGACCAGGCTGGCTTTGAACTCACAGACCTGCCTACTCTGCCTCCTGAGTGCTGGGGTTAAAGGCTGCACCACCAGGCCTGGCCTCCAATCCACTTATTCTATTGAGTTCAGATTTTATTCAACAGTTAATTCCCCAAACAACTTAAATAAAGAAATGTCGATCAATTCTTAAAAAATGATAGTTTTGGTAACTTATTACCTCAAATTTTAACCTATATTAAAGTCAAATTAGAAATATGGATTAATCTGACATCTATACTGATTAAATATTATACTGTTTACAAATACATCCTTGGCAGACAGATATTAATCAAATGAAAACTAAAAATTTCATATGAACAGATGCAGATGTTGTGAGATTATACAAATCCTTATAAAATACTTCTGTTTTGCAAAGAAAAGCCACAAGTTCAGTGTTGCTAAAGATTTAATAGACTGTATTATTGGACAACCAATTACTTTTATTATGATATGGCCTAAAATATGTAATAATAAACTTTAACTTTGTTTTACTTCTGTGGCATTAAGGATAAAATCCAGGGTCTCATACATGCTCATCACGTACTATCACTGAACTATTCCTCCAGCTCTAGAAAGTCTAAAAGGGAAGATTTTCAAAGAAAATCCATTTTATAAGATACATATGTAGATAGCGACCATCTACTTCTAGAAATAAAAGCAAAGCCTATCCTCTTTAAAAATTATTATTCAATCTTTATTTGTAATAAATGCTTGACTTTTTACTTTGTGACAAGAATTGTATTAAATAAATACAGGTATTTCTACCATAGCACAACACACACATTCCTTAGGAGCCTTAAATTATACAGTATTACATATTAAAAATGATGGCCTTAACTGGGAGTGGTAGCACACACCTTTAATCTCATCATGTGAGAAGCAGAGACAGGAGGATCTCTGTGAATTTAAGGCTAGCCTGGTCTATATTGTGAGTTCCAGGACAACTAGGGCTATATAGAGAGACCCTGCTTCAAAACTAAAAAACAGAAAACAAAACAAAAGATGATCTTTGGTGAGTGGAAGTAGACACAGAGAGTGTCACATAATTAATTATAAAAACTGGTTAGAATTAACTATTTTATAAAGAGAATTTTTACATTTTATTACATTATCATTTTAGTTTTACTCTATTTTTNATTTAGAAATCTAGTCACTGGTGGGCAGGAGGGAGTGCTGCATCCACCACAGTGCAGGTGTAGAGGTTAGACACCACTTTTCTTTTTCTACCATGTGAGTTCCAGGTATAGAACTCAGGTTGCTAGCTTGCNAACAAGTGCCTTTACCGGCTGAGCCACCTTGCTGGCCATACAGAATCATATTGTAGCAATGGCTTAATATAGTTATTCAGCACAAAATCAGGTTCTCTAATTTTCATTTTCTGTTCCTGAGTGACATTTCAAAGTGTAAGGAAGGTACTTACTGGCTGAAGCCTGAGGCTGCATTCGAGGTATTCCTCCATTTGGCACTTGAAAATTGGAGTCACTTCTACTGCTTTTCACCGAGTCAACTTGTGTGTTTGATGTTCGGGATAGGTTTGGAAGACTGCGTCTAAGTTTTTCTACAATAATGGGATTTTAAATAGATAATAGTAACAAAAAAATCAAACCATTCTTTCAGATATTAAGTATAATTTGAAGTAAAATGATATATTTAAACATTTCTTTCTATATACTGTATAAGTAACAGGAAATATTAAAAAAGGAAAAGGAAAAAAACAAACTCAGACAGAGGCTATAAATGGATGAAATAACAGCACCCTTAAAGAAACTATAAATTACATAATCAAATCTAAAGAAATAAAGGCTACTCCATGAGTAAAATAACACAAACCCCTTAAGAATTCCCATGTCCACTTAGCCCTATAGTCTGGCTTGGGAATCACATTAGTAACTGATAGATATTTAGTTTTATAAAGTGAAATTTACTTTCTCCTCATGTTTGCATTAATAAAATGATGAACATGCCTATTTAAAATAAAAAAATTGGGGGAAGAATGCACTCTTTTTACACTAAAACACGGATACCATATTCCCCAAACTCTTCTGTTTTACCTTCATTTTTAACATTGCTTGTCTGTAAATCTGTGGGATGGCCTTGGAGGGAGAGGCGAGGTTGCTGCAAACGGCTAATCATAGGCTGTGGGGACACTCTACTGTACTCTATTCCCCGGGCAGGAGATCGTGAGCGAGGTGAATTGCGAGGCGACTGCTTAGGAGATGGTCGGGGTGAGTTGCGTGGTGACGGAGAAAACCTGTTTACAGCAGGGTACACTGCATGGTGCACACTGTCATCTTCATCATCCAGGCTCTGCGCATCCAGCTCCTGATCACTAAAAGTGCCCCGCCTCGTAGAATTGCAAGATGAACCAGAACTGCGCCGAGAGGTGGTGGCTGCATATTCTTGCCGGAGACCTAGCAACAATGAATGCATTATTTATTTCTTGGATTGTATTTTCAAACATTTAAATACTTTAAAAAATTAAGCAAATAATTACCTTTGAGAAATTCAACTTAGGGTGTAAAGTACAAAGAAAAATTCCTTGTCTACTTCTAGACATCCTTCTATGTGAAGATGCATAGACTACATCTCAAAGTTGTTTTTAAGCTAAATGAAAACGTACTATTTGTTTAATTTCAAGACTTCTTCAATCTGGAGTCTGAGAACATGGTAAAGCCATAAATTAAAACAAATAAACAAAAACCCAGTTCTACTTTAAACACAGAAACCCAAACGTGTACTGAAGGAACACTGAGGGAGAACTACTATGTAGGCAGTGAACAGAATATATGAGTCAGCAAACAAACCTTTAGACTGGAGTTATAATGGGGTAGGGGAGGAATCTACATCTTCAGCAAGTCCTGCTAGCTACTGGCACCCACTAACAGGGATCTACAGTCAGAATCAGACCTTTATGTCATTTCTTTATGCACAGAAACTGCTATGGAAGGGGAGAGATCTAGGGCATCTTTTAGGGCCACAAATCCCTGGAAGAGTAGTTCAGTGAAGAGCACACTGAGGTAAATACCCACGAACTACAAAATAAAGAACAAGTAACCCCTCCAAACCCTCAGAACGTCTAGGTTCATGTAGCCCTGTAGGTCTGGGAAGTGCAGTAGTAACTGAGTTACTTACTGTCTAGCTACAGCAAACAGCAATAAGAGAGCAATAGAGAGCATTGTTTTAGAAATGGAAGTCAGAGCCCAATGCATCCTCTCCAGAAATGAAGGAAAGCTCTAAGCAAGTCACAATCACCATAGGATTTTGATTTCTCACTGTAAAAACTAACACACTTGACCAGGTAGGTAACTGACCAAATACGTAATTCTAATTTTTAACTGCTATATACAAATCTTAGAAGAGCCATGCTGTAAAAATAAAACCACAGTTTAAAAAAGGAGGGCAAAAAGTTGTTTTCAAGTAGGTATCATGTATGTTTTGGTATCAACTTCTTATTAACTAGGAAAATATTCATGTGTATGAATGACTTAGAAAGAACTACTAAAGTACAATGAAGTTAACATTTTTACTATTTGTTACCAAAACACAGCCTTAAGGCTACAGTAAATAGCTTGCTGAGCTCTCCACAGAAGTCAGCATCCAAAGTAAAAACTGAGTTTATTCTACAGTGTGGAATCAGGCAGTATTCTCTTTAAGAGGCTGTCCTTCAGCCTACAGAATAGGAAAAGATCTTCACCAACCCCACATCTGACAAAGGGCTGATCTCCAAAATATATAAAGAACTCAAGAAACTAGACANCAAAATATTGAACAATCCAATTAAGAAATGGGCTACAGAGCTAAACAGAGAATTCTCAAAAAAACAATCTCAAATGGCTGAAAGACATTTAAGGAAATGCTCAACATCCTTAGTCATCAGGGAAATGCAAATCAAAACGACTCTGAGATACCATCTTACACCTGTCAGAATGGCTATGATCAAAAACACTNATGACAGTCTATGCTGGAGAGGATGTGGAGCAAGGGGAACACTCCTCCACTGTTGGTGGGAGTGCAAACTTGTACAACCACTGTGGAAATCAGTATGGCGGTTCATCAGAAAATTGGGAATGAATCTTCCTCAAGACCCAGTGATACCACTCTTGGGTATATACCCAAGGAACGCTCATTCATACCGCAAAGATACATGCTCAACTATGTTCATAGCAGCATTATTTGTGATAGCNAGAACCTGGAAACAACCTAGATGCCCCTCAACTGAAGAATGGATTAAGAAAATGTGGTACATATACACAATGGAGTACTACTCAGCAGAGAAAAACAATGACCATATGATATTTGCAGGCAAATGGATGGAACTAGAAAATATCATCCTGAGTGAGGTAACCCAGACTCAGAAGGACAAATATGGTATGTACTCACTAATAGGTGGATACTAGATATAAACCAAAGGACAATCAGTCTGCAACCCACAGATCCAGGGAGGCTACCTAGCAGGAAGGACCCTAGGATGACTGTAGCATAAAATAAGTTTGGGTTTTGCCCAGCCACTGGGCAAGCTTTAGTGAAACATTTCACTATTAGGATAAGAATTTGTACCTCTACCTATGTTCAAGCTATCTGTATATTATCTCTCCTGCAGTTGTACATTGAATGTTTTAATAATAATAATAAAAAATTATTTTAAAAACAAAAAAAAGAGGCTGTCCTTTCCAGTCTCTTACTGACTCCACCTCTGACACAGTGAACAGAGAGAGAAAATCAAAGAAGAAAGNTGTGTTGTGCCATTAGTGTTTTGGGCCAGTGAGTCAAGGCAGCACGAAGCTCTTCATTTTTCTAGGGGAGGCCATACTAGAGTGGAAATGATTCAGTGGACTAAGAAACATTCTGTAGTTTCCTAAAAGCTACAGCCTGACAAAGCTTACAACATACTTTACAAGACATCATGCATCCAGGTCCAACCAAAAGCTCTTCAAGTTTTAGCCANTGTTAGACTCTGACATAGAATTCACTACAGAGGTTACAGGGATCATATATAGTTTATTGTGTTGCAACAATAGCACCACCACCACCTTCTTGCATTCAAAGACAGCCAGGGCATACATCCTCAATAAGTAGGNGAAATTTTTTTGTCTATGTACACTTTGGGGGTGCCAGAGGCAACAGAGACATTAGATATCATAGGAATTTGGGGCTCTTACAGTACTTAGGCAGATATAGAGTGTAACTATGATATTACAATTTCATGGAAGAGTAGTAAATGAAAAGGTAAAAAGGCTTCCTAGGGGGTCATTACAAACACACTAACAGATACAGAGTAACAGAGTAATAATGACAATGACCAGAGCCAATACAAACTGTACAGNGTACAAATACCATTCATAGAAGTGGAGCCTCATAAGCCTTTCTTTGTCCTTCCTACAACAAAGCTGTCTTANATAAAACAAAATTTGAAAGCAAATACATATGTGGCATTAGTCTCTGAAATGTCTACTTCAACATTTATACTTTCACCATCTTACTATTTTTCATAACACTTTAAAATACATATAATAAATTTAATATATATAACAATTTGTGTAGTAACAAAAATCCCAATTTTAACAATTAAAACTTACTTTCTTCCTGCATCCGGGCTAGAATCTGCACATCAGTTACATCATTTAGCTTATAGTTGGATCCAATTGAATCTTCATCTAATTCTGAAGCACTTAACTCACTATCTATAGAGGACTGAGGGCTGAGTGGAGGATTTCTATCTGATGAACTTTTGAAGTTACCTTTAGAAAAAGGAAAACACATCAAACCTTGATAAGAGAAAAACTGAGTTAAACATCTGTTGCAAGTAGCCAAATAATTACATCCTTTGATTCAGTTCCATTTACATGTACAAAACTCTCAAAACTGAAATTAGAAACTGACCTCTTTAGGGAGAAAAAGGACTATAGAGACTCCTTTACATATTATGTCACAAACACAAAACATCTTTTTGTTTTTGTTTTTGTTTTTTTGTTTTTTTCGAGACAGGGTTTCTCTGTGTAGCTTTGGAGCCTTTCCTGGAACTCACTCGGTAGCCCAGGCTGGCCTCGAACTCACAGAGATCCGCCTGCCTCTGCCTCCCGAGTGCTGGGATTAAAGGCGTGCGCCACCACCGCCTGGCTCACAAAACATCTTATAAATATAACTTACCTCGTTTCCCACAAAACAATTATGCTTTCAGCCAGTGCCTGCAAAGCAGCTGATTTGTTACCTACAGGCTAGATCAGTGGTTCTCAACCTTCCTAATGCTGTGACCCTTTAATACAGCTGTTCATGTTATAGTGAGCCCCAACCATAAAATTATTTTTGTTGCTATTGCCTAACTGCAATTTTGCTACTGTTATGAACTGTAACGCAAATATCCATGTTTTCAGATGGTCTTAAGAGACCCCCATGAAAGGGGTCGTAACCCACAGGTTGAGAACCACTGAGCTAGAGGCTTTCATCTTTTACACGATGCTCAGGGAAACCATTCTCTAAGTAAATGNTATAGTGCTTTCTCCTCTCAAATTCAGTCATTAGCACCATAATCTTTTCCTTGAAGAAAAAAATTTACTTTTCTTAAACAACAAAACTAATTTGAGAAAAGTAGATTTCTTAGACATTTAAGAAGCAGCCCCAAAAAAAGAACACTAGGTTAATTTGTCCTACGTGATGTCATTCATGCTTGCCAAATTAGAAATGAGAATCCAGGATGTTCTGATGTTTGGTAGTGAAGTACAATAGATGGTAGCAGGAAAATAAGTATATTTTTNAAAAAGTACTCTATCACCTAGACCAAAAGGAGGACAGAAAATTATGAGGGACAAGGAATACACACTGGCAAGAACCTAGCATGTTTCTCAGAAAACACTTTCATGGTGATCCATCTCTCTGAAGAAATGAGAAAGGCTCAACACTCTCACTAAGGTGTCTANTATAGATTGATTTAGAACATGCTGCCAGTTTGTAGCTTTAAAAAAATCTGCTAATTATTCATTTACTTATTTATATTTTATGTGCATTGCTCTTTTGCCTTCATGTATGTCTGGGTGAGAGTGTTGGGTCCCCTGGAACTGGAGTTACAGACAGCTGTGAGAGGACATGTGGGTGCCAGGAATTGAACAGAGGTCCTCTGGAAGAACAGTCTTAACAGCTAAGTCATCTCTCCAGCCCTGTAGCTGTTTTTTTTCCCCCAAAGACAGCGTTCTACTTTGTAATATAAACTGTCCTTGAACTTACTATGTAGCCTAGGCTAACCTCAAACTACCAACCCTCCTGCCTTAGCCTCCCAAGAGCTAGGACTACAGGCATGCCCATCTAATTTTCCAAAATTTTCACCATTATAGTCAACTCCCGAAAGCATAGTTCCAGACCCACCTGAGATTCCTCTTTGTCCAGGAACCACTTTTGAGAGTAAGTAGCTGAATCCCTTTCCTATTCTCCCTTCTGTCTGTAGCAACCTCTACATCCACGGGCCTACTTCCAGATCAGTGACCTACTTTCTGGAGAGCCACCTTTGACCCTCCTTTCTTCTCCCATCCTTCCTTCTCTCTTCTTCCATCCTTCTCTCTGCCTGCTGCCATTTCCACACCCAAAGCCCTAGTTCCAGACCCATGGTTTGGAGACCCTCTTTGCAAGGTTAATTAAACAGCTCATCTACCACCTTTACCTAACCTGGCTCAGATCACACATTTCTGCACTGGCCCAATCTAAGGAAGGCCAGATTATCACATCAGACACAAAAACAAAGAAAGTCCACATGCTCAACTCAAATCGCAAATACAAAAACCACAACCAGGCAGGACAACATGTCTTCTTCCTTCAAACCCACTAAAACTATGTAAGTGTTCTCTAACAAGAGCTTCCTAGGTGAATTCCAAGACACGGAATTTAAAAGGATAATAATAAACTTTATTAAAGGATTATAAGAATTTTAAAAAGACACAAACACTTCATTGACCTTCAAGAGAATAACAATAACAGAAGAAAATAAATGCATGGCTGTATGAAATGACAAAGATAATTCAGGATTTGAAAACTGAACTCAAATAAGATAGAAACATTAAAGAGAATGCAAGCTAAAATGAAGATGGAATTGAAAAACTCAGTATTCCAGTTAGAAAACTCTGGGGAAAGCCTTACAAATAGAAATGAATCAGGCAGAAGATAGAATATCAGGACTTAAAGAAGAGGATCTAGATGAAAAAAGCAAAGAATATGAAAAAAATTTTACAAGCACAGAAAAAGAACATGCAGGAAATGTGGGACCATCAAAAGACCAAACCTGTGAATTATAGGCATAGATGAGGGAGGACGACCTCAGGGTCAATGACATAAACCAGATTTAACAAGCTTATAGAGGAGACTTTCCAAAACTAAGGAAAGCTATACCATACAGATACAGGGCATATAGAATCCTAATTAGATGAAACTTAAAAAAAAGAAAGAAAGAGAAAGAAAGAAAGAAAGAAAGAAAGAAAGAAAGAAAGAAAGAAAGAAAGAAAGAAAGAAAGATAGAGAGAGAGAGAGAGAGAGAGAGAAAAAGAAAAAGAAAGAAAGAAAGAAAGAAAGAAAGAAAGAAAGAAAGAAAAGAAAGAAAGAAAGAAAGACAGACAAACTAACTAACTAACTAACTAACTAACTAACTAACTCCATGGCATAAACAACTCCTTACTGAATGATGAGTGGGTCAAAGGAAACAAAAAAAAAACAAAAACAAAAAAAAAACCAAGAAAGAAATCAAAATATTCTTGGAACTAAATGAAAACATAATACAACAAAAGCTTTGTGACACATTAAAAGCAGTCCTAAGAGGCAAGTTTACAGCCTTAAGTGTCTACACTAAAGAGAATAAATGTCTTAATAATAAAACCTAAATAAACTGGGAAACTAACTCAAACCCAGGAGATGGCAAGAAATAATAAAAATAAAACAATACATAGGATCAATTAATCTAAGAGCTGGTTCTTTTAGAAGACATATCAAGGCCTCCTCAGTCCAACTACTGAGAGGGAGGGAGAGAAAGGAGGAGAGGGAGAGAGAGAAGACAGAGGGAGGGATGAAGAGAAGGGAGGAGTCAAATAAACAGAATCAAAAATGAAGAGGGAAATATTATGACATCAAAGAAATACAGATTATAAGGGAATACTTTAAAAACATGTACTCCATTAAGTTGGAAAATCTGAAAGAAATGGATGTATTTCTTGATTTACCCAAACTACCAAGAAGAGATCAACAACTTAAACAAACCCATAAGATTGGAGGAGACTGAAATAGTAATAAAGTGCTTTCCAACTAAAAATAGTCCAGGTCCAGATGAAGTCACATCAGAATTCTACCAAATGTTCAAAGAACTACAATGAATACTTCTTAAATTATTATTATTATTATTATTATTATTATTATTGGTTTTTCAAGACAGGGTTTCTCTGTGTAGCTTTTGGAGCCTGTCTTGGAACTCGCTCTGTAGACCAGGCTGGCCTCAAACTCACAGAGATCTGCTTTTCTCTGCCTGCCAAGTGCTGGGATTAAAGGCATGTGCCACCGTCACCTCCCCACCCCCAACAAATTATTAAAAAATATATATAAGTAGAAGGATAACTCCAAACTTCTTCTATAAAGCCTGTATTACTCTAATACTCAAACCAGGAAAGATACAACAAAAAACAAGAAGTACAGGCCAACCAATATCCCTGATGAACATAGATGCAAAACTCAATAAAATACTAGCAAACCAAATATAGGCACATAGCAAGGTCATCACCATGATCATGTTGACTTTATCCAGAAATTCAAGGATGGCTCAACATATATGTAAGTCAATAATCGTAAGCCATATAAATGGACTGAAAGGCAAAAATCACGTAACATATATTATTTAGGAGGTATGCCCCTACTGGTCATGAAAGCATGTTGGATTTTGTCTAAGGCCTTTTCTGGATATATATGACAAGCCTGAAGCCAACATTATCATAAATGGAGACAAACTTGAAGTATTCCCAACAAAATCAGGAATGAGACAGGATAAATGTCCATTTATCCTCATTCCTTTTCAACATAGTAGTGGACGCACTAGCCAGAGCAATAAGGCAAGAGAAGGAAATTAAAGTGATACAAATAAGAAAAGAAGTTAAATATCTCTATTTGAAGATAATATGATACTGTATATTAATAGATTCCAAAAATTTCAACCAGAAAACTTCTACAATTAACAATTTCAGCAAAGCGATAAGGTACAAAATCAATTTACAAAAAGCAGTAGCCTTTCTATACACCAACAACAAACCTATTAAGAAAGAGGTCATGGACACACTCCCATTTACATTAGTATTAAAACAATAAAATATCTTGGAATAAACCTAACCAAGGAGGTGACAGACTTCCACAACAACAACAAAAAACTTCAAATCTCTGAAAGAAATTGAGAAAGACTCTAGAAAATGGAAAGACACTGTGTTCATGAATCAGTAAAATTAATATGGTGAAAACAGCTATCCTACTAAAGGCAACTTACAGATTCAATAATACAATCCCAATCAAAATACCACAACATTCTTCACAGAAAAAGGAAACCATCCTAAAATTCATANGGAAGCCAAGAAGACCCTGGCTAGCCAAAGCAACCATGAACAAAAAGAATAATACTGAATGCNTTGCCATCCCAGACTTTAAGCTGTAGTACAGAGCTATAATAAAAATAATAAAAACAGTATGATTCAAACCAGATGTGCAGACCAACAAAATAAAACAGAAGATTCAAACATGAGCACATGTAACTACAGCCATCTGATCGTTGACAAACATGAGCACATGTAGCTACAGCCATCTGACAGTTGACAAACATGAGCACATGTAGCTACAGCCATCTGATAGTTGACAAAGAGGAGCACACACACACTGGAGAAAAGACAGAATCTTTTAACAAGTGGTGCTGGGAAAACAAGATGTCCACACACAGAAGAATGAAATTAGAACTGTATCTATCATCCCACCCAAAAATTAGCTTGAAGTAGATCAAAGACATCAATTTGAAACCTGAAATACTAAAACTGCTAGAAGAAAACATAGGCGATACCCTACAAGATATAAGTATAGGAAAGAACTTTCTGTATAGGACCCTCTTGTCCAGCAATTAAGGCCAACAATTGACAAGTAGGACCTCATAAAGCTAGAAAGTAGGCTGGGCATTGTGACACATGCCTTTAATCCAAGCTCTTGGAAGGCAGAAGCAAGTGGATCTCTGTGAGTTCAAGGCCAGCCTGGTCTAAATAGTGAGGTCCAGGATAGCCAGGGCTATATAGAGAGCCTGTTTCAAAAAATAAAAACAAACAAGCCAACAAACCTCAACAAAAGAAACTAAAAAGCTTCTGCACAGCTAAGAAAAGCAAGTGAAGAAGAACCCCACAGAATGGGGGAGACTCTTTGCCAGCCATACATGATAGAAGACTAAATATCCAGCATATACAAAGAACTCAAAAATCAGAATGAAGGAAACAAATGACCCAATTAAAACATGGGCTAGGTATCTGAACAGTGTTCACAACAGAAGGAATCAAAATGGCTAAACAATATCTCAAAAAGTGTTCATTATCCTTAGCAATTAGAGAAAGACAAATTTAAAACAAGTCTGAGATTTCATCTTACCCCATTCAGAATGACTAAGAGCAACAAAACTTATAACAAATACTGGCAAGATTGTGGAGAAAGAGGAATCCTCATTCACTGTTGGTGGGAATATAAATTTGTGGGTGCAGCCACTTTGAAAATCAGTATGGAGAATCCTCAAAAAGCTAAAAATAAATCTATCATATGATCCAGCCAAATCATTGCTTGNCCTATGCCCAAAGGACAGAAACTTTCTCAGCCATGTGCATTGCTGCCCTACACTCAAGAGCTAGGAAATGAAACGACCTCAACGTCCTTCAGTTGATGAATATATAAAATGGAATGCTATACAGCTGTAAAAAAGGTGAAATTTGAAGGTAAATATATGGTCCTAGAAAAGACTATACTGAGTGAGGTAATTCAGACTCCGAAAGACAAATGCCATATGTTTTCTCCTCTGCCATTCCTAGATCCAAATCTTCAGATGTGTAGATGTAAACCTGCAGTCACCGAAAAAAACAGCCGAGTATAAAGGAACCATGGGTCAGGGAAGGTCTAGAGATGGGAATTAAGAGATGACAAAATGGGGAACAGGAAAATGGGAGGAGGGGCTCCAACTGGGAATGGGGAGGAACATTAAGACAGAAGAAAGATAAGCCTCAAGAAATCCTATTATCTTATATTCATCTAAAATAATATATATACATAACTATGTATGCGTGTGTATATACACATACATACATATATAAAGACAGGCAGGATAACTTAAAGGAAGTTATGCCATTTGGGTTAACAATGCTCCCCAACAGGAACCAGACTAACAAAAACCCAGTACCAGGTACAAGAAACTTTCATTCAAATGGTTGGTCAGGGTATTTCAAGTAACTCCCAAAATAATATACACTACTGCTGTTGCCCTTGGTTGCCTCTTTGAGGTTAAAGGTCAGCCGAGTCTGTAAACTAACACNAGGGGCCAGCAGGCAGGTGGGTTTCTGGAGCTCATTGGCAAGAGCCTATCTTAAAACTAAGGTGGAAAATGAAAGAGACACCTGATGTCAACCTGTGGACTCCCCATGCAGTGCACACACATGCACACACCCATAGCTATACAGCACACTCACAAGTTATCAAAGAAGGCAATAAGAGTGACTCGGTGAGTTAGAGAAGACTAAGCTGCTCAAGAAAAGTGTCNGTAGCAGAAGGAGACCAGAGCAGATGCCCAGGCCACACAGTCTGTCCACCTCAGGTCTGTTACAGCACCCACTGCTCTGGGCACAACTGTGCCATATGCACATTAGTCATATTAAATCATATGCTAGGACTGAACTGCAGTACCAATGCTTACTATAACTCTTAAAAACAGGTCTGTAGATTTTATAACCCCAACAGGTTGAAAAGAAGGTTTTATTGGCTAAAGGAATCAAGTTTGTGGTCCTGTTTAATTTAACTGGATTTTAAATACTAATTTAAAAACCAGATTTAGGAACACCCCAAAGAAAATGACATGCAGACAACGGACAGCCACTGACTTGCTTTTGTACCCTTAGTGCTCAGTACAGGAACTAGCATAAAGCAGCACATCAAAGAGATTCTCTCTTACTGCTTCAGGGTTTCCTAAGTAAAATGAACCTAACCCTGTGATGAATTTTCTTTCTGAGGTAGGACCACTAGGTAAAGCCACTCCTTACCTGAATTTCCAGGAAGTATAAGCTGCTTGACTATAGGAGGTCGCACTGGTGTTGAGGATGGAGAGTTGAAGCCGCTGCTGTAAGGGCTGCTGGCATTTGGGCTATAAGGACTTGTATAACTCACAGAGTTGAAAGGATTATTATATAAATTTTGCCTCTTGAGAGCTGCATTAATGAAAAGGGAGAAAATCAAATTTAGTAACCAGGAAAANGTTAACATTTCAGAAAGTTTTCTTAGTAAAGACTCATGAAGTCAGGACACGATGTACCCGTTAAATCACCTTTTACATCACTATGTTCATTCCGTAGATTAGTGCTACTGTCAGCTTTGTAGAGAACCTTTTCACAGTAGTCAGCAGTAACTAGACTTGTAACTGGTCCAAATGCTGACAATAAGTGACTGTTGAGTGCTAAGCCACAAATGAGACATCTATATCACCCCCTCCAGAGCTTAAGGGTCATGGCAGAGGGGGTGGAAAGAACATTAAGAGCTGGAAGCAGGGGGATGTGGAAGTGCTGGCTCCCATGCATAACAAGGTGGTTGCACTCTTGAACTCGNAGCAACTATGACTGCTTATANGAGCTTTGCATGATATTCAGCTGTCAACATCCTGTCGTGGACAGAAGAGAGGTTCAGGGGGACTCACTCTCCTAGGGGATTCTATGCAGTTAATAGTTGATGGGGGATGCTAAGGCATTTTTCTTCAGTGATAGCTACTAGTAAGGTACCCACACTCCTGTCAACAAATAGAATGAGTCTCATTGGAAAACACACACACACACACACACACACACACACACACACAATGGCGTGGGGCTAGTTAGGAAGAGAAAAAGGACTGGCAGGAGGGGGAGGAGTATCTCTATCAAACCAAGACCAGCCTGGTCTTACAGTTTGGGTCTAACACAGCTAGTAAAACCATATACAAGGAAAATCAAATCTTAAATGGATAGTTCTTCCTTCTATCCAGTTTTTTCAATATTTACAAACATAAGCTAACAGTAGAGAACATACAGACAAGGGCTGGGGAAAGGTCTTTAAAATGTAGCATGTGCCCAGGGAATGAGTAGTCTACAGTGGTAAAGAACAGGAACAAGCAGTTTAGGAAAAAGTAGCTGGTGCCGGATGTGATTGTCCTAGCACGTTGGAAGCAAAGGCAGGTGGATGTTTTATG
>LZPO01034921.1:0-17210 GCA_001675575.1 Neotoma lepida
AGGCAAAGGCTCTCTCCTAGACGTCAGTGACAAATTAACAGGAGACATACACAGGAGACTGAGGGCTCCTGGGGCTTTCCTCTCATCTGCTGCATGTACCTTTCTATGACGTAGGTTGGAGGAACAAAAGAAAATCTCAGATCCAGATTCTCCATCCATTCTCACTGCATTTAGTGTTTGCCTCCACAGNGGTGAACCCTGCATTGTGGCCAGGCCCATAGNTGTATTAGAAATGTTACATGTCTCTATTACAGGGCAGTGTCTTTCAGCCCTCAGAGCTNGGCATGCAGCAAGTACCCAGCAGGTGATGGATGAACAATACAAAGGATGGGAAACAGGGTCTCTGAGGAGGACAACAAAGTGTTGGAGATGTCAGTGGTTCATATCATCTGATGTCATCTGTGTTAGTTAGCTTTCTGTCACAGCAACAGATTAACTTACAGAGAAGAAGTGGTCCTTTCGGCTCCAGTTCTGGGCAGTTCCAGCCCATGATTGGTTGGTCCTGCTGCTATTAGGCACATTGTGGAGGGAACATGTGGTGGGAAAAACAACACTCTCTCCATATCCAAGAAACAGAACAGAGAGGAAAAAGCCAGGGTCCCACAGTCCCCTCTGAGGGCATGTCCCCCCATTGTGTCCCACCTCCTAAAGTTTTCACTGTCCTCCAGTAATGCCATCCTGGCAGTCAATCCTTTCACATATCGGTTGTTAGGAAACATTTAAGGACATAACTCTTAATTTCTGAACTAATCAGTCAAAAAACTTAGTAATCTTTACCATGGAGAAGGAACTATGCTGGGTCAGGTGGGGGTTGCCAAATCTCATGATTCAGTGGCATCTTCAATTAAGCTTTGCTCTTTCCCATCAGCTAAGAAGATGACCTCATATTCCCACAAGTAGGCAACACACAGTAGGCAACATACAAGCACAAAGCCCAGCTTGGGGGGCCGAATATTGCTGGGTGGACTCTGTCTTTGAAGGAGTCAGGTGGGTGCCTTTGTGCTGTTTCTTCCAACAGGAAAAACACAGGAGGCCTCCTGTTACCCAGTTTACAAAACACTAGTGCCCCTCTAGTGTTCAAAGACATGTTCAAATCCATATCCCTGGGTTATAGTCCATCCTATCAATATGGTAGCCACCCTCTCCAGTTAAAACTTTCCCCTAAATGCTGACTATTAGCATCTCAAATAAAATAAGATGGACAGAGGAGGTATAGGGGCCAACTACTATAATCCCAGCACTCAGGAGGCTGAAACAAGAGGACCAAAACGAGTTCGAAGTCAATCTGGACACACGAGGCTGAATTCACAGGAAGATGGATAGAGGTGCTCAACTATTCACACCGACAGGAAGAGTCTTAGTGAAAAGAGGAAGAAGAAAATCAATGCCCTGTTCATCATTTCTGATGCTCCATTCCTGCTTGCTCAAAACCAAAACAAAACACAAATGATGTAAAACAAAGCAAAACGATAACAAAGACTATGTGTATGTGTGTGCAAGCCTGTGTAGGATTTCTTGTCACTGATATATGAAAAGGAAAGTAAGCAGGGTGCAGGACAGTGGGAAGTCCCTGCAGGGAAAGGCCAGGCTCTGGTTAGTACGAGTTTGGCCTCCATTCCTCCCGTCAGCCCTCCACAGGCTTCAGAACTGGGCCATGTGTTGGCTGCTTTCCCCTCCGTTCCTTCCAAACATTAATTTCCACAGAAAGACGACAGAATCTCATCATTTTCTGCATCATCTACTAATTTCCTTTATATTTCTAAAGCAATGACCCAGAGGTCCTAAGCCCAGCTTAATCCCCAGGCAGCCCACCATTATCAGTGGAAACATGGCTGTTTCCTTCTCCGCCTACACCAACACAGGAGAGCCTCTGTGATAGGACACTGTTTTTTTTTTTTTTTTTTTTTTTGAATAATGGCTGGCAAGATGGCTCAGTGGGTAAATATGTTTGCTGCCAGGCCTGACAACCTGCGTTCAATCCCCAGGACCTACCTGGTGGAAGGAGTGAACTGGCTCACACAGTTGTCCTCTGACCCCCATACAACGTGTGCTATAGCATGCATGTGAATGTTCATGCATGCATTTGTGCATGCACACACATAAACACACACACAATTTTTAAAATGTAATAAAAAATTTAAATAAAGGCAATTTTAACAGGACAAATACTGTGGGTACCATTTGTGTAAAGCTTTAAAAAAGGCAACAACATATTAGGATTCATGGTTCAAGACACTGTGGGGCCGGCACAGATGTGGACAAACTAAAAGCAAATCATGGGACTGAGACAGGGTAATAGGGAAGTGGTGGCTTTTGGAGAGGAGAAGGATTGGAAGGCAGGGCAGAGTGCTGGGCTGTATTAATAAGCCTGTTTCCCAGGGTAAGACATGGATACATGCAATGCCAAAAATACATCATAGTCAATAATGAAAGAAATCAGAGGAGAGGCTGGAGAGGCTTTCTTGGGAGCGCCTTCCTGAAACACGGCAGCCTGCAGGTTCTTGATGACTTTGTTACTCAAAAGGAAATGGCCAGAGATTGCACAGCTGTCAGAACTGGATCATATGACAGTGTCATAAGTCCATCCCTAATGTCTGCAAGGCTAGTGAGAACAGCCCTGTCAGAGATGGCACTGACCTTTGCCCAGGGAAGGGGAAATCACCCTGAGGTTTGGCAGCCTTGCACTTCCTCATTTACTGCTATAAACTCAGTTGACCCTACACTTGGCCTGAGTGCCACTCTAACCGGCTTCTCCATCCTGGGCAGCCCTTCAGGGTGGGGCACAGAGGGGTTTATCTTGGAGCTGGACTTCCTATGCCTGAAGCACTTTGTTATGACTCTGCTGTCCTCCTCCTCATGGGCTCACAAGTGAGGGTGGACTTGCTTGGCCCTCTGGTTTTGAAATCTGTCCAAGATCTCAAAAAAGCATCTATAATCAGGTGCAAATCACACCCAGGACCTTCCAAGCACATGTAGATAGATGTCTCACCTCAGAAGCCCTTGCAGAGCCTATAAATAAAGATATCAGGTACTATCTCCATTTCCAAGATGGGAAGTGGCACCTGCAAAGCGAAGTTCATTGCCACTGTGATGCCCAGAGTAGTTCTGCCAGAGGTGCCAGCTCCTGGACCCAGACTGGCACACACAGGCAATGTGGAGGTGTAAGTAAGCCTCGTGACCTATCCTGAAAGGGGAAGCAAGGAAAAGGGGAAGCAAGACCCAAAGCAGGTACTGTGAGAAAGCCCACCTGGCTGCAGCCCCACATCACATTCCAGAGCCTCAAAACCCAGCTACACTTCAATGTCATGGGGACTCCTACTATTGCTTTTGCCAAACAAACATCCCTTTACCTTAAACAAGGTCAAAGGTATTATAAAGCCCCAGTGCAAAGAGCCAACTGGTGGACTCTTCACAGCCTCGGAAAGTCTGCTAATAATTATCCAGACCCCTTTCTTTTCCTCCTCCTCCTTTATGTAAAAGCACATGGCTTCTGTGACAGGAGAAGGATTGCTTTTCTTATCAATGAGAATAAGGAAGTCACTTCAAACACAGGAAGTAAACTTCCCCTGGCTGTCTACCCATTGAGTTAACATGTGAGCCTTAACTTCTGAATTCTCAGTACTTGGCTTATGTCTGTCTAAGTAGCAAAAAGATACTTAAAGCATGTCATAACAAAAATTTTGGAAAGTACCCTTTCAGTTACCAAGATGAATGTTCTTATTTAGCATCCCATCTTGTCCCTTGGCTGGCAGGACACAATGAATAATGACCAATAACTGCAAGCCGAAGGAAGCATATCATAAAGGCCTCCCATGCCCTCTTTCCAAGTGGGCCATGCACAGCCCTATGTCTTGGAGATGGCAAGCTGACCAAGTCACATTGCTGGTTCCAAGGGCAGCAATAAGAAAGGCTGGTGTGTGAGCCTTGTGTTCAGAAACGCAAAGGAGGGAACCAAACTCAGGGGGGGACATTACCAAGGAAACAGCATTTGAATTTAGCCCTAAGAGAAGGTCAGTACCACACTGCCTTTCCAGAAGGTGGTGTGGGCAGGGAAGTGGGCGGGGTGACATCTCAGCAGGAACAAGGAAGGTCTATGCTGAGAGGCTCAGAGACCAGTTAGAGTCTTGGAAGCAAACCTAACCTATTGGCGGGCTACAAATGGAAAACATTATAGAAAACCATACAGTTGTCCCTCAATAATTAAAAATAAAAACAGAATTGCCATATGATCCAGAAATCTCATTTCTGAAATTATATCCAGAAGATCTGAAATCAGGATCCTGAAGGGAGTATTCCCATATTTACTGTGCTACTCACAATAGCCAAGACATGGGAACAACTCTACCATCATTATTGGATGAATGGATAAGCCAAATTGGGCAAAACCACACAGTGAAGTAGCATTCAGCTTAACAAGGAAAGAGATTATGCCACATGGATGAACTTCTGGGACATTATCCCCAGTGAGATACTACAGTCACAGAAGGCAAACACTGTATAACTTTACTTATATAACTTCTCTGAAAATATGCAGAGTCATAGAACCAGAGTGCAATGGTGGCTGCAGAGGCTAGCGTCAGGGAAGGGGAACCACTAAGCAGCTAGGACGAAGTTTAGTCAAGCGGGATGAATGAGCTCCACAGATCTGCTGGGGATGCGCCACTTAAAGGCAATGATACACTGCTGGTTATTTTACAAATTATCCAAGGGGTGGATCACGTTAAATGTTCTACTAACCATTAGAAAAAAGGTCTCCAATACAGTTGACTTCATTTACCAATGAAAACCCCAGAAGACACCACAGTTCTGGTGAGGAAGACGAGCAGAGACTAGAGGCTGGACGTCATGAAGCAGGGGGCTTTGTAGTGTCTGTGTGGTGTGTGCTTTCTGTTGCACTGTACCACTGGAATCACCCTGCCTCATGTTTCTACACTAGCTTCATGACAGGTCATTCTGCAGATATCCACCATGTCTCAGTCACTTANGACAGGGAGCCCCAGCTATCTTATCGCACAGAAGAGAACTCCTTTATTACCTTAGTGCCATATAGAAACAGAGGCTGCATGTAGAACATGAACCATTTCAACTGAGAAAAGGCTGGGCATTGAGAAGGGAATGTGGAATAGAGAACCAGAAACTGTGAGCTAGACTGATAGATAACATGAGCACTTTTAGTAAAAGCATCTCAACCATTTCTGAGTATACAGTTCAGCAGCTATGCAAAACTTTTTATTTTGTTACTGTGTGTACGTCAGTTATGTATGTATGGGAATATGTGTGCACACATGTCACAGTGTGCACTTGTGGAGGTCGGAGGACAACTCACAGGAGTCAGTTCTCTCTTTCCACCTTTATGTGGNTTCTGGGGACTGAACACAGATTGCCAGTGAGGTAGCTGAGCAGGTAAATTTTATGTTATAATTATTTTAATAATAAAAATCAACATACGCTTTCCTCTAAAAACATAAAATGAAAAATGAAAGTAGGTAGGATTTGTTCTTGGAAGCTCAGGCCCTACCTGTACTCCCTCAGGAGTCCCACACCCAGGAGGGTCAGGTGAGCTCAATCTCTAGGACACAGAGGTAGAGCTGGCTGTACTGCCATTCTTAAGGGTCATGTCTCTTTGTGGCTTAAAATAGGGGCCTGTTTCTTCCTGGTTGGATTTCAGGCCCTGGCTCATAGCAAAGGGAAGTCATTTCAGGGCCTTGACATAACTACAGTTAACCCTGACAGCCCTGCTCTTGCACATCTCTGTCCTGTGTTCATTGCTCCTGTGTTCATTGAAGACCTATGTATCGTCCTGGTTACTTAGGAGATGAAAGGTTATGAGGTAGCCTGGACCCCAGACACAGCAGAGGTGCAGGCAGTCCCCACCCAGGCGAGTGCATCCACAGAGACCTATGTAGCCAGGTGGCTTGATCTGACAGGAGCAACAAAGCAGAGGAAGGATTTCCTCAGGCCAAGCTGCTGGCAAGGGGCCTGGCAGGTGGGACCAGAGGGCTGAGGTCAGTGGGACCAGATGTGCTTCAAATCAGTGCTTTTTATCTAAAGAAGCCACACAGGGGCAGACCACAAGATACATCCTCTGTACTGCCCTTCTAGAAAACAGGGAAAACACACTCGAGGAGGAAGGCACAGGGACACAAAGCCTGTCTTTTTGAAGTCTGAAGATTCCTACATCACTTCTATGCCTTTAAAAGTGTTGGATGGATTCCCTCTGTGTTGATACACAGTCTGTCCTCTCAAGATTTTTCTTCACCCAGGACTTGGCTGACTCAAANGGCGTCACATAGCCAGGTAAGAACCAGCTGCCACAGGAAGGAAGCTAAAAGCTAGGAGAGGTCACACAGATAGGAGGCCAGGGAAGTAGGTGACCTTGTCTACTACCAAGTCCATCTCCGAAACCACGAGCTTCAGAGCTGCATGCTAATAATAATACTTCCTTTCTCACTTCCACAAGGATGAGAGGCTGGGGCAATGTCCAGAGAGCATGCCCTTTTATCAACATCACTTTGCTCTCTGTTGAAAACAGACTCCAAAGCACAGGCTGCCAAAAGCACACCCTGCATGATCCAAGAAGATACTCAATAGTTTAGTTTCCCAGTACCTTTGTTGAATCACACCACAGAGGCCAGGAGAAACACAACTATCTCAATAAGTCACTAAGGCATCTGGGCAATGTGTACAGAGTGAACGGGAGCTGGTTCCCACACTAGCAATCAGGAATATGCTGGTCCAGAAGGTGGAGAAACAGAAAACCCACAGCCTACAATATGCTGTTTGCTAAGCATGCGCTCTACCCAAAGACCACAGGAACCTGGGGCAAAAATGGGAGCCATTCTATGCAGCTTTCTTGGAGATGAGTGTGCTTCTTAGTAAATTAAAGACTCTGTGAGGTCTTCTGGTGAAAAAAATTGACCTGGATTGGTCCAGTGGTAGAGTGCTTGCCTTGTATTTACCACAAGTTAAACATTTGCATCTTAATACATACTTCAAAAAACCCAACAAATTAATATATATTTTAATCAGGAATTGAAACACCTCTGAGAAAACCCTTTGGAGATCCAAAGTGTTGTTAATCAGACAAGGGCCAGGATCTTTCTGGGCTCTCTGCGGGGACTAGGCTTCATGGCATCAGGATAAATGAGTAGGGCAGAATCCCATGCCACCTTTAAAAAAAGGCTACATGGGAAAGGAACTGGGCAGGCGGAACCCTCCAACTATTTGCCACCTCTCCACTGCCTAGAGCAGAGAGGAAACAGGAGCTGGGCTTTTCTCCCAGAGAAAGGAAAACCCCCAGACCCAGGGGCAGAAGCAAGTGCAAACTGTAAAGGACAGCAGATAATAACTGTGAGATACAATTGCTGGGGAAGTTTTGGACCAGCTTCTGCCATGGGCTTGTGTGTGTGTGTGTGTGTGTGTGTGTGTGTGTGTGTGTAAAATATTCAACAGGGGCAACCAACTAACAGCCTTTCATCTTCAGATGCTTAAAGGCCAAGGAAGTGAGTTTTGATCTACATGTATTCCTACTTGATTCTTTCAGTACAACATAGGGAACAGAATCCTATCTCCTCCCCCTATGAAGCTGGCAGCCCCAGCTTGATCTTTGTCTACTGCNAGCAGCATAAGTAGCCCAGTGCTTGAGGCTACAGCAGGTGACATTCCTCATCCTGAGGATGTCTACCTAGGACTGTCCTCTGTACCCCTGGAGTCTTCCTGTGGTCACTGACTATAACTTCCGAAGAACGTCAGAATCACTCTGCACTNGGCTGGTATGAGGTGTGGCATGCTTAGGACATGCATATTTATATCACTGATTGTATTTCCCTTCCTTCCTGCAGGCCTGGCTTATGCATCCTTACCTGGATATCCCATTAGGGCTGGGATATCCTTAGGAACAGGGTCTTGAAGATAAGAGAGAACCGGGTATCTTCTACANGGTTTTACAGGATAGACTTGTAACAGTCCCTGGGGGAATGCACTCATGTTCCCATCTCATACATGATGAAACTGAACTTCAGGGAGGCAAGTCAGGTTGCCCACGTCATACAGCTAGTGGTGACAAAAGATGGGCTTAAAATGACTCCTAAATGCAGATGCTAATGTCTGCTATATTGGAGGGCTCCTGATTATTCATTGGCACTTCAGATCAGTCACATAAAATAAAAAGGAATTTGTTTCCTCCTATATTCCAAAGCACAAAGGACTCAAATCTACATAATATCCTCCCCCTTTCTTTTGCATACACCATGATAAAAAACAGGCACCGAGTTCTATGAGGCTCTGACTAGGTGTCACTAGGTCAAGCCACATCTTTCTCAGTCTCCTTAAGAAATTTACAGCTCACAGCCCTGTTACCAGCAAACCAAGAAAAACCTGTATTTGAGTGAGGTCAAACTGATATCAAGGGTGGAGAGCCTTCTGGGTTGGAAAATCACAACTGTGAACCTATTTCCAGTGTTTTCTGAAAATATTTTTTCGAATCCTTCGTTCCAATGACAAAGGACTGGATAGCATACACATTCTGACAGAGTTCTCCTGTCTTTGGCCCTTCACACTGTATCTTCCACAGGAACCCAGCCTTGGTGACAATGTAAGTCAGGCTCCCTGAAGGTCCTTGTCCCTCATATTCAATCACATTGCTCCTTGACTACTCTTCGTACTTATTTTGTTGCTATCTGAAGCGGGGTAATTTANAAGGAATAGAAGTTTACGTGGCTCATGATTCTGAAGGCTGGAAACAAAAGAAGTACTGCCCAGGGTGTCTGCTCAGTACCTGGCAAGGCCCTTGGACTCTTGGAAGTGGTGGAGGGCATCACATGGAGAAGCAGAGGAAGCATGCCAGTGTGAGTCTCTTCTTATAAAGCCATTACTGTCATCATGGGGACCCCAATCTCATGACCTCATCTGACCTTATTACTCCCCAAAGCCCCCTTCCACCAAACACTACTAATGTATGAATTTGGAGATTAGCTTTCTAACTGGAAGATACATTTCTGGGAGATACATTCAAACCACAGCCACCACACAATTCCAAACTGGGGGGTTACAGGTGTAATTCTATAAAGGTACATGTGTATGTCTGTAGGATGGTCATTTTCTCCCTAGGGGAAGGACCCACAGTTTTTGTCAAATTCTGGAAGAGGTCTCTAACCCAGAAACACTCTTGCTTAAAAGGCCCTTTAATTTCTGCCAAATCAGCCAAATTTCAAAATAAAGTGGGTCAGATTAGAAGCTGAAAGANGTCAAGGGTAGACAATTTAACTGTAAGATTCCAGAGAAATAAAACTAAAAATTTCAATGCAATGAGTTATATAAAAGGATTACAGTAGAATGGAGACCTATTTCCCTTTCTGTGGAAGGGATGGAGGGACAGGAATGGTAGGGGTCAGGAAAGGGGGGAGGGTAGGAGTGGGGCAATGTAGGCAAAAGTGGAAGGCNAGCATGGCCCAGTGGCAACNTTTTATTTCCTAGATGAATGCTGTTGGGAAGGCAGGCTCTGGAAGTAGCTTGTGGAGGCTGCATACAGCTCTACTTTTACTTAAACCCACAGGGATAAATGTGTACAGGCCCAGCAGTACTGTTCTCCCACTGAGCCAGACCTGCAGATATGCCTGACCCACTCAGTGTTGAGCTAATTAAAATTCTATGGTCTTTCCCAGTACTGGCTCTATTTTTAACTTAATTCTGTCACTAGAGTAGGAGGTTTGTATTTTTTTTAAGAAAATATTTTTTCCTTCTTAATATTCCATGAATAATTCAGCTTAGCAGATAATCCTCCAGCCTCCTTCAAGCATTTTGTCTAAAGACACATGGGGACATTCCTAGGCAGAGGGACTGTGTAAAAACCATGTGAATTCTTTTGGGCCACTCTGCTGAGGCTCTAATTACATCTAAAGGGTCAAAACAGAAAGATGGTGACACAGAACTGTGACTTTAGTATTTAATCACCAGCACCTCCTGGAACTTTTCTCCTACACTGTGCTCAGGGCAAGTGTTTTTCTGAAATTCATGTGTAACATGCTTACTAGTGATAATGGTATAAACATACACTTAGATTCTCAGTAAGAAGTCACAGTTTTTAAAAAGGGATCTGAACTAGTCCACATAAGCATTTTAACCTGAGGAGTGTTGAAATGCTTCATGGGAGTGGGGGAAATATTACTGCTATTTTCATATTAGAGATTTAAAAAGATTATTACATTTTATTTAGAGAGAGTTTATGTGGAGGTCAAAGGATAACAAATAAGAATTATCTTCTACAATGAGGGGCCCAGCCACTCTGCTAAGGCTGTCTCTTATACACATCTAGATGTGTATAAGAGACAGGTGTAAGAGAAAAGAAAGGATAAAAAAAATTCCACAGTTTTCTACTAATTGATGGTGTGTCCAACTTTGAACCTGTGGATCGTATATGTGCCAGCATGGCTATAAATGTGACCTAACACAAAATCTTGAAAATGATTTTTCTTGTGAAAAATTACTTTGGGGCTGGGGAGATGGCTTAGAGGTTAAGAGCACTGGCTGCTTTTCTAGAGGACCTGGGTTCAATTCCCAGCACCCATATCACCCATATGACAGCTCACAACTATCTGTAACTCCAGTTCCAGGGGATCTGGCAGCCTCACACAGACATACATGCAGGCAAAACACGAATGTGCATAAATCTTTAAAAAGAGAAAAGAAAAAGAAAAATTCCCTTAAACCTGTCTCTTATACACATCTAGATGTGTATAAGAGACAGGTTCTCAGCACTGGCTGCTTTTCTAGAGGACCTGGGTTCAATTCCCAGCACCCATATCACCCATATGACAGCTCACAACTATCTGTAACTCCAGTTCCAGGGGATCTGGCAGCCTCACACAGACATACATGCAGGCAAAACACGAATGTGCATAAATCTTTAAAAAGAGAAAAGAAAAAGAAAAATTCCCTTATACAAGGTACATATCTTATTTTCAAAAGAAAAACTGTTTTCTAACCACAATCTTTGTTGAACATCATACTTTCCTTTTAGGAGAAAGAAACAAATTGTAAGGAAATAAACCCAACTTTATCAGTCAGAATAGCTACTAGGGAGACTGGGCTGTAGGGCACTCTGTTGAATTTCTTGAATGTATGCTTCCTTTTTTTTTTTTTTTGGTGGTGGTGGTGGTGCTGGGAGTAAAACCCAGGGCTCTGCACATGCTAGGCAAGCACTCTGTAAATGAGCCCAACCCCTGTCCCTGTTTTACTTTTCACTTTGAGACAGAGTCTTGCCAAGTTGCCCAGGTTGGTCTTGAACTTGTGACCCTGCTGTTTCAGTCTTTCCAAGTGCTGGAATCACAGGACAACACTTCTGTTCTTTAAAGGCTTCAGTTGGAAATGTTGTTTTCTGCTACACTTATTTTTCCTTGATTTTTATGAAACTAAAGGTGGCTAGCCACACCTAAGAAAGCAAAACTAAAATCTTTAAAAAATTATGCTTTCTTGGGAAATGACTTAAAGAGGAATCATTTGGTAATAAAATGAAAATGCTCAAAATAAGTTTTGGAGATCTTTGATCCTGGACCTGGAGAAAATGTGAGTCTCACTTCTAACTTTGTATGAAGTTTCTTCCTCATGGGCATGTGGACAACCGGGCTCTCTTCATCAGATCCAGGCAGAACCTCTAGACACTGGGGCTTCAAGAGAAGGCCCATAGCCACGGTTGGCTGTGCTCACCCATGGCTGCTATACATGCACACACACACACAAAGCCAAGACGAGGCAACCACCAGAGCCTGACGGGCAGCTCCTTCCCACCCAAAGTCCTCTGGCTCATGCTCACCTCAACGTCTCTCACTTGACTATGGCTGCCTTTACCCAAGGCTGACTCCACCTCCAGGGTGAGCAAACCTTCACCATGACCTTGAACACACCTGTGCTTATCTGCCTTGAAAACATTTAATGTAGAGAAAATGTCAACTGTAGTTTAATTTCAATAGCCTGATTGGTCTCTGGAAACCAGCAGGGCTTTCAAAGCTGTCATGGGCTCACTTCTCAGCATATGTGCTGGGCCCCCTGCCCTCTGTGTGTGGTCCTATGTGCTCAGCAGTCCTTCCAAGATATGCAGGAACTATGAAGTGTTCAGTTTCCTGAAAATGTCTCCCATCCGAGAAGCATTGTCCACTCAGCCATTCCAAGGGACATGACCTTACTCTTTACAGTTACTTACTTGCTCCTCGACGGATACTGCAACACAAATATGAACTTGTTTGGAAGAGTGTCTTGGAGAGTCAGTTTCTTCTCCTTTAGCTGATGAGCATTTCATTTTGATATTTATCTGGTGCCATGGTAACCATCGTGAGTTGAGATTTACTTTTTGGACTTAGAAATGACTGCAGAAATTCAATTTAGCCATCACTTACTTGAGGACCCATAAAGTGTGAAAGGAAAAAAGAAAAACAAGAAAGCCTCTTCCCTTGGAAGGACACAAGTCATAGCGCTGAGCACTAAATGGGGAATTGGCAAGCTTTTCCTGAAATAGCCAAACAGCAAATATTTTAAGTCTGGTGGGCCAGCTTTATGGCTGTAGAGGATGAGACACCACAGGCTACCAGTAAACAAATGGGCAGAGCAGTGTCCAACTTNATTGTTGCAATATTTTTAAACTTAATTTGTTTTTATGGGTCACAAAACATTAATCTCTCATGTTTTCCCAACTATTTAAAATGTAAAAACCATTTATAGGTTGTATATCTTATGCATTCCTGGCTAGCCTCTCACATCTTCCTGAAAATAACACAGATAATGGCAAGAATTGAACTTCCTGCCGGGCACCGGTACAAAGTGCTTTGCACTTTGTATTTTATCTAAGAAACCACTGATTTTGAGGTGCCCCACTATTAAATGGATCACCAAGNAAGACAAGGCTGCATGCAATCCATTTTTGGTACAGCATCAATTATAAGACAGAACTTCATTCACAGACGTTAACAGGAGACAAGGGTGAGCAGGTGCATCTTTGAATTCATATTATATGGTACCCTCTTTCATCCTACGACCATCCCAGGAGAGAGACAAGACCATCCTTTCCTAGTCACATGAGCTTTCTCCTTGGTCAGTATGGACCTGTATCCTATACCAGGATAGTTACGCACAGCCTTCTGGGACATCCAGGTGGGAGTGCACTTGCAATATGGACTTCCAATGCTAAGATAAGCTCAAATCCAAGCCTGCAGCTTCCTCTGGACAGCTGCCCTGTGAAGGATGCCACTGGATCAGTGGCATGCACAGAGCAGGGGAGCGTGAGGCTAGGAGATCTCTCTTTTCCTGAGTTTCAATTTGTGCAGAAAGGAACAGCATGGGCTGCAGAGTTCAAATACCTGAGAGCACCCAGGAGGTAGTGTACAGGCAACTGGTCAGGGAGCCACTTCCCCTTGCATTTTCCACACTAGGCTCAAGTGCCTCAGGAAAGCTCCCTGATCCTTACTCAGCTGGAGTCTCAGCACTTGTCACAGGAGGCAAAAGCCAGGTCACAGTGTGAGGCATTCAGAGTGCAAGGGGAATGAGTGGAGGGCACTCTCAAATTCCGCCATGGCTTGCTCTCACAAAAATTTCTTTCAAATCTTTCTTGCCCCTCATTATTCCTTCACCCCCAACTGACGAAGTACTTAAAATCTGTTCAGTGAGAGAAAGCATTTCTCTTCTTCTTGTAAAACTCAGATTAATGCAGGAGAATGACACTAGCCAAAGCCGTTCTCTGTAAGAAGGTCTGTGTGCAATGTCAAGGTCTCAACTGTGATTCTGGAAGGGTTCTCTGACCCCAAGTTGATAAGGAGAGCTGGATATGCCTAAATTGTCTGCATAAANAATGTGTAGCTATGAGGACCTGTGTTCCTTCAGGGCAACTCAAGTTTGGGTACATGCCAGGCAGAGGACACCTATGTGACTAGTATCCAGTGAGCTTCCTCNGTAGAAGATACTTAACATGTGCAGCCATGCTGCAGTGATTTAAGGTAACATGTGACATCATGGGGAGAGCACGTTGCAAGTGTGCACTTGGTGTGCCTGAACTTTGCTCCATCAGCTGCTCTCCTCCTTCGATGACTCTGCTGTGGGTCCTTTCACTGAAATAAATCATCAACAAGGGGAAGGTCATCTGCTGACTTGTGAGGCCTCCTAGTGAGGTGTCTGACCTGAGAATGGTCTTATAGTCCCTTGACACAGCTATCCAGAGCCAACTCTTTTTACGATACTGTCCTTCTAAAATGTGTATGATATAGGAAGGCCTGGGAGAGAAGAGCAGACTATTTTCTATTCTGCTGGAGTTTGGATGCTGAATGTCTCCCAAAGATGCATATGCTAAAGCTTTGGGCTCAGGGTGATCCTGTTGGAAATTTTCCATGGACATTTAGCATGTAGAGCTACATGGGTGGTCTTAGGATGTTGAGGGCATATCCTTGAAGGGGTTTATGGGACTGCAGCTCCTTCCTCTTCCTGTTTACTTCTCAGCAAAACAGTTCTGTTCCACCATATGCTCCANCCATGATGTGCTGCCTTGGCACAGACCTACAGATGTGATGTCACGTGACAATGGACTGGAAACTTAAAGCTTCAGGCCCNAAATCCTCTTCTCTCCTTATAAGGTATTTATATCTGTGGTTTTATTGTTGTACCAGAAAGCTAACAAATCCATATGCTGACCCTGAATTTTTGAAAAGGGAGCAGAAGTCAGGTATCAGGTTTTTATTCTTTTATTCAAATTTTGACTGAATGTTCAGGGGGTATTAACATCCTGATCTATTAAGGTAAGTTCTGGATATTCAGAAAGGCAAATAGACACTCCACAGGGCAGGACCAACACAAACAAAGTGTTGAAGCTGAACGCTAGACTCTAATTTGTGTGGTTAGGTTCAATCCTGGTATATGCTTGGGTCTTCTCCATGGAACCATTCTTTACACATGGTAAGTGATCAGGTGGTGATAAGAAGCATTCAAGACTGAGGTCAGCACGATCTAGATGATGACAGGTCCTAGGGAACACATAGACATTGAAGGGGACCTCTAAGGGAAGTTCCAGATGGTCAGGAGGGAAACTGGCATTTCATGTGGCAGTAACAACATTGGAATATTGGAGTCAGTTATGACTAGGAAGGGTTGAGGGGACCAAAAGCAGGTTGGGTAGAATAAAGAATGCACTTTGCTGAAGTTAATGTCATCAAAAACAATGATCCTCAAGGGAAAGATAAAGCAATAAACACAATGGGAAAATAGTGAGGAAGGAGGCCATGATGAAAGTGATGGCGGAAGAGGGGTGTCTTAGTCACTTATCTATTGCTGTGACAAAACACTATGACCAAGGCAACTTAATAGAACAAAGAGGCCATTNGACTTATAGTTCTAGAGAGTTAGAGTCTGGGCCTCTTAAGCCTCCCTAAATAGCACCACCAACTGGGTATCAAGTATTCAGACATCTGAACTTAAAGATATTCTCATTCAAACCAACCACAAGGGAGATGAAAGGACTTGATGAGCTGCAGCACAGAGCTGAGGAGCAGAGGTCATCCAGCATGACCAGCAAGGTACACAGGTAAGTCAACGGTTGAGGTGATTCCAGTGCCAGATCTGAGGCTAAAGTGAGTAAGACCNTGGACAAGGGCCTAAGGCATTCTTCTNCTGTTTTATCTTATTAGGAGTCTACTAGATTCAGGTTAGAGTAAACAGTGGTAGCTGTGGTTTTTAAGAGCCATTTCTATGTGGTAGGAGCTTTAAAGATGGTAAAAAAATGAATGCAAAAAAATGTAACAAACAATGATGATGATGGGATAATGATGTCTGGGAAAAAAATTAAACACATTGTATCATACAAAAACTATGCACAAGGGATACTAATCATCGCATAGCTACAAGAAGCGAGACTTTGAATGAAAATAAGAGGGGGCAAAAAAAGGAGAGAAAAATAGAAAAGAAAATCAAGAAGAAAAAAATTTAAGCTCCAGAGAAAAAACAATCAGTGGATAGCTGGTTTATCTGCCTCTACTCATCATTTAACATTTTCAATACTCCTAGCTTCAAAACAAACCACCCCCTGTCAAAATATTGCTCATAAAACTGCTGTTGAGTGTGATGAAGTCTCATGATTATATCTGAGCTCATTCTGTGTTTTGAAATGGAATATCATCTACTGACCCTCAGGAAGCTAATTGCTTTTTAATATATTCAGCAGCACAGCTAGGCATCCAGCTAAGCCATTCACTTACNACGCTGGCAGTGTACTATAGTGAGCTTATGCCAGAATCAATACAGGCCAGTGGGCNAGGGCCCAGGCTATCACTGTGGGCAGAGATTTCAGTTCTGGGGAGAAATGGCACAATCTATTTTCAGCAGATGTAATTTACTGCTTTGTGTACTGTCTCTCTCTCTAGGGAGAGAAAGTAAAACCTACAATGTGCATATCCATATTGAATATACAAGACTGGTACTAAATATGACTGGATAAGCAATTCTGCAATTGGCTTCTTTCCAGTTAATTATCCTGCTTTGGATACAGATACTAGGTCTAATATTGGCAAAGACCAATTTCTTGTTCAATGGGGTAGAGAGAAGGGATATAGATACAAACACCCATTGACTATCTCTGTTCTCATTAAAGTACTCCCCATAGAGAAAAATCACATGGCTATTCTATTTACTTGAACTTGTCTTTCAAGTAGATGGCAAACTAGGAATTTTAATAGCAGAAATAAATTCATTTAGTGCTATNCTTTTCAGAGTCTAGCTACAGCCCTCCCAAGCACCTCACCTCACCTTGTGCTCCCCTCACTTCCTCTATTCAAACCACAGACCTCCTGGTTCTTCTTGTTCCACTGCCTAACTGCACANCTCCACTGTGAGCCTTCCCACGGGAAGATTTTCCTCCCTCTCAAAGCTTGTCCCCTTTCCCTTCTAAGTTTCCAAGGGCTCCCAGCCACCTTTACCCAGCCTTTACCTACTCATTCGCCTAGCTTACAAAAAATTTGGGGCCTGCTAAATACAGAGACTTGAGACTCAGTTCATTGCGTTTGATCATTGTGACAACAAAACAAAACAAAACAAAACAACAACCCCACAAACTACAGGACTCCATTTATTTTGTTGAATGGCTGTAAGAAGGCAAAAGTGAGACTGTCTTGGAGAGGGAGGCTGGGCTCTCACTTGAGGGTAGGGTATTTAGGGAAAAGATATGTAAAGAAGGGCTGGCTGAGCTG
>LZPO01034921.1:29642-58840 GCA_001675575.1 Neotoma lepida
GAAAGGAAGGAAGAAAGGAAGGAAGGTTGATTCTTGCACTGTGCTATGTGCACAGAAGCCACATTCAGCTATGTCCCTCCTCTCAGGGAGCTGCAATGAATACAGCAGCAGTGACTCATGGGAAATCTACCAAAAGTGTTAAGGAAGAGAGGTTATCACCAGTTTTTCCTCTCTCTGTGCTCACTACAGTGGGATTTGCACACAGATGTTCCCACCTACTCACCGAGACTTATTCTGACCACTATCATTAGTCAATAATTGCAAGAGGGTTGAGCAATCAGATTGAAATCTAACCAACTGTTTTGCATTTAGCTCAAACCTATCTAGGTCAGGAAGCATTCATGAGAAATCTCAGCACGTTTCCTCCACTCCTCAAAACCATCCATGTGACAACATCAGTGGTCTTGTTTCTTCAATGCTAATATGATGTGGTAATAGGGCAGGATAGAGTGTTNGTAAGCTGGAGATCTGGTCTCTCCCAAATTCAACATTTTGTAACCACACGGGTCCATCTATTCCATAATCCTGGTACACAGACTTTCATCATGTTCCATGAAGTCATTGTTTCACCCAACTAGTTTTTCCACATCTGATCCACACAAGGGATAGATCTAGTCCTAGAGATATGGTAAAGAGAACAGGTAGACTCCCTGCTTTCAGGGTGTCTTCTTTAGGGTGGTGGTATGCATGGGGACACTAGTGTACAAGAAAACAAAGGCAGGATGGCTCTAGAGATGTTAGTTAGAAGATAGGTGGCCTAAAAAAGTTCCACAGGGGTCATGTGAGCAGAGATCACAGTTACAAGACANAGCCAGGTGCAAAGGGATATGGGGTAGAACATTCAGGTAGAAGGAGAGAGGGTACAACTGACTCAAAGGAATAAGAGCAAGCTGAAAGCCCTATTCGACTAGGACATCTTGTGAGTCNGCAGGGCATGAACCCNCAGGATCTCACAGCCACAGCAAGGAGCTTAGACTGTGCAGCGATGCTCACTGAAGGTGAAAGCAGACTTCTAGTCAGCTCCCAGGACTCTTCAACCCTCCTAAAAGCTCATGCCTACCTCAGATAAGACTGTTCACCAGCCTCTCATGCTATCGGTGTGGATAGGTTACTAGGTTCTGGCCAATGGATAAAAGAAGCAAAGGTAGGATTCCTGAGCAGCTTCGGTAGGAAACTAGCTAACATAGGTTCATAATGGTTAGGTTAACAGCACAGAAGGGGTTTGACCCCACTAAAGGCAGGATAGTGTTTCCCGAGTGGAGAGAGAGGACTGGAAATGACGCATGAGATGTGACATGGAGCTCAGGTTGAGGTGACTATTTCTATGAGAGGGTAGAAATGAAGCCATTGTCTCTAATCCTCTAATTCTGTTCTTGTCTGTCTAGCGTGGGAGACACTAGCTGGTTTTACCTACCTCATTTAAGATGAACAAAAATAACACACATGGTCCCTTGGCCACATCTCATGTACCACATGCTCCTAGTAGCTATGGGATTGGACAGCACAGAGAGGGCACATTCTCTATGGCAGTGAGTTTCCTTGGATGAATCTGGCCTCAACACTCTCCTAGCTTCTTGTTTAAGAATCATGGGTGGGGCTGGAGAGATGGCTCAGAGGTTAAGAGCACTGGCTGCTCTTCCAGAGGACCTGAGTTCAATTCTCAGCAACCACATGGTGGCTCACAACCATCTATAATAAGATCTGGTGCCCTCTTCTGGCCTNCAGGGACACATGCAGGCAGAACACTGTATATGTAATAAATAAATAAAGCTTTTTTTAAAAAAAAAAAGAATCATAGGTGATGCTTCCTTTACCTTGAACCCTCAAACTCAGAGAGAGAAGAATAGAGCAAATGGGTCCATGCTTCTTTCTCAACTGAATGATGCTATGGTGTAGATACGGCTTGTTCCCATAAAAACTCATGGTGATATTTGATTCCCAACATAGCTATATTGGGAGATGAGGCCTTTGGGAGGTGGTAAGGCCATGGGTACTCCATCCTCATGGAGGCACTGGTGGGGTCTTGAGGAAGTTCTTACACTCATGGAACTGGATTAAAGAGTGCTTGTTATAAAGCAAGCTTGGTGCCTCACCACTCTCTAGCTCATGTGTTCCTTCTGCACACACTTGCTCTCCATTCTGCTTTTCTGTCATGAGGCCCTCACCATAGACCAAGCAGGTGCCAACTCTGTGCCCTTGGACATCTAGAACCATGAGCCAAAATAAGCCTTTTCTTTATAAATACATAGCTACAGGTATTATGTGGACCTAGAAACTGGACAAAGTTGTATTTGCTTTAATCACTCAGACACATAGCAAGCATTGTTTTTACTCCTCTGCAGCCTTCAGGCTCATATTTGCAAACTGTTCATACTTCTTCCTTTTTAGGAGATCAGAGGTGTGCATCACTTTCCAGAATGTATTTGTCTACAGACTTGCAACTTTTCTTCATTCAACCCTTTGGAAGGAGGCTGGGGGCAAGCCTTTGAGTTACTGGGAGTTGGCTCGCCTCACCCTCTGCACTCTCTTCCTCTCCTGGAGCTCCACAGAGATGCAAAAGCAGCAGCAACTGAACGAAAAAGCCAACTGTACAAACATTCACTTCCATGGTCACAAGGTGGAAAGGAACATTGCCAAAAAGGAGATCTTGGAAAAATAGCAGAGAGCAATCACCCCCTGAAGAGAACATGAAATAACACCCCACAGTGACCTGACAAAGGAAATGGAAAATAAGAACCAACCATGAATGGGTCAGAGAACACCACTGAGTTTGGGGGTAAGAGCTACAAAGGAAAAACGGGATGTGAGATGAATGTTGTGATGTCCCAGGGCTGCAGAGTGGACATGCTGGGCAGTGCATTCTGCAATTCACTCAGACCTTCTTTCAAGGACAACATTCGTGTATCAGAGAGTAAGTTGAAATTCCCCTTAGCAACTTCAAGTTCATATCAAAGCTCTCTCAATAATTTCTATGTTTGGTTGGTAGATACCACGTGCATGGAACTCAAGAAAGCCATCAGTGGTTAAGAGCCCTTACTGATCTTCTAGAGGCCTTAGCTTATTTCCCCAGCACTCACTATCAGATAGTTCATAATGCCTCAGTGGATATCTATACACACACACACACACATACACACACACACACACACACTCACACACACACACACTCACACACATATATGAAACTCACCAGATACATGAAGAAACTAAATGGTGATTCCAAAGAAGAACAACTTGCTGGTGATAATATTGCCAAGAGGATAATGGCTTTGGTGTCATTTATGGGGACTACGGGCTGGGGCTATCACCTGCCCTGAAGATGAATTACTGGACTGAACTTGTTAAGATGCACAAATGCCAATTGATTCACAGCAGCCCATGGGACAGGAAGGTTTATCTCCCTAAACACAGACTGGAGCACAGGATTTTTCTCCTTCAAAAAGCTGACAGCAACTTTCTACTGCCTGCAGGGTAAAGACCAAATGTCTTGTGCCATCCACATTCCTTCATAACCTAGATCCTCTCCCTGCAACATCTGTATATAGGTCTATGTCCTTATGGGTACTGAGACCTGAGAATCATGGAGTAACTGGAGGATGAAGGAGAGAAGGGAGTGGGTGCCCCCAGCCAAGCCATGTGATGACTAATGAGGCTGAGAGAAGCAGGATCCAGGACAGGGTGTGGGTCCCTGAGGTAGGCTGGATACTAGGATGCCAGCTCTGGAGTGGGGCGAGGACTAGGGCCATCTGTGGGTGATTTTTGTTTATTCGTTTTGAGATACGGTTTCACTATGCAACCCAAGTTGGCTTGAGCTCACAGCCCTCTTACCTCAGCTTTCTGAATGCTGAAATTACAGATGTATGCCACTGTGGGTATGTTCTTGAACAAGAGTTCTTAAACTGTACTCTCATGTTAGTGAAAATCTTAAACTAGGTTAACAAAAGTGTGNTCAAGGTTCTCCGGATAAGGTGCCTGAAGTTCAATGTTGAACAGCATTTCATAAACAGCCAGTTTGATACCATGTCTCCAAAACAAACAAAGAAACAAACAAAAAACAAGTAAGCAAGGAAACAACAACTGGCTCAGTGGTTAAGAGCACTGGTTGCACTTCCAGAGGACCCGGGTTCAATTCCCAGCACCCACATGGCAGCTCACAACTGTCTGTACCTATACTTCCAGGGGATCCAACACCCTCAAGAAGACATGAATTCGGACAAAACACCAATGCACATAAAATAAAATTAAATAAAATCTTTTTAAAAAAAAGAAAAAGAAAATAACAACAACAGCAAAAACAAAACAAAAGAACAAAACAAAAATTCTGAGGCTACTCATATGTGCCATTTGGATCTATGTTCACCAAAGGCCAAATGTTATCATGACTGGCTATACAATTGTAGGTTAGACAGGGCTGTGAATAAAAGTCACACGGGAATTGAGACCACACACATGCAGGATGGCACAGGCCTGAGGAACACCACCGCACCCAAATGTCAGGTCAAGGATTGATACAAGTACTCCGCCCATCTACCTCCATTAAGGACATCTTCNTTAGCAGGAAGAATAACAGGGAATGGGCAATAATTATGTCCCCAGGTTCTATTATAGTCATACATGATTTAAATGTCTACTTAGTGAATCCTTTAAATCACAAATCTAACTGCCTTCCTGAGATGGAGACCATCACAGAGAGTGATAAGGTGTACTCAGGTGTAGGGAACCAAGAAGCTGGAGAATTCTGTGATAGCAAAAACCTTAAGGTTATTAACNCTATTTTGGATGACACAATGTTGTTAAGAGGTACTACATGCCCTGCAGGATTCAAGTTCAAGTGGCAAAGTCAAGGAAAGAAGAAATCGAACCTGATTCTAAGGTTCCTCCCGTTTAATCTGGCCAGGGTGGACAGGTGACTCTGTTTGGAGAGGCCAGTGTCCTGTATTTGACATTGTGTTCTGTCAAAATTCTGTTTTTATAGTTATTTATAAGTTGTATGCACTATTGCAAATTCCTTATATCTGTAGACATTTTCATATTTTAACAGCATATTTTAAAGCNAAGGAAGAAAGCTGGTAAGTTCCACTTAGCAGTTACACACAGACACCTGGAGGCAGGGGTTTGAGTTCTGGCTCCTCTACCTCACTGTATATCACCTTGGGTAAGTTGTCTCCTTAAATCTCAGGCAAAAGTTCTAAAATGGAGATAACAGTGCTCAGTGGGTGGAAACACAGGCAGCATCCAGAAGAGCCTAAGTATGGTATTCAAGTTCAGTAACATCAGCTTTCATTTCCCTGCATCAGCAGCACATTTACTGGGTTCCAAGGGTGAGAGCATAGGTTTCCTTATCTGTAGAACACGCTTTTGGTAGGTCCTATGGTTAATATAAAACATCAGCATATCTATACACATCAGGAGATGGGCAAATGCATCTAAGCATAGGACCTGAACCTGGAAGACACTCTAAGAGCAGTTCACAGTTATCAAGCCTCAGTCCCTGGGCTACCATCAATAATCCTTTCTGTTTGCTCCTTCACTGAATCAGTACTCAGCTGCCATATACATGGTGCTACATAATGGAGAGCATTAGNGGGGGTACCCAGGCCAGGATGTGCTTGACTCCTCATGTCAGGGCTGTGGATCAGTCCTTCTAAAAAGATGCAAGGGAGAGTCCTAATCAGTCAGACTCCAGACAAAATGATGTCTTTGGTGATGAGCAATGAGTCCAGCTAATAGTGTACAAATGGCCGAGGATAGAGGGCTGTGGCCTCCCAGCAAGCGCTTCCTGTACAGTAGACTTCTCACTCTAACATAAAGATGCCAGCCTCATTTACCAAAGGGCCAACTCTCACCTTCCCTGGTTTCCCTCTACCTCAAGAGCCCAAGCCGCTTAAAGCCACAGCCTTCTTTATATAAAAACAACACCAGCTGGACAAAATGGTGTCAGGGAAGACGGGGTCAGAAACTCCAAATCACAGTAGGGCTTCTACACAATGACCCTCTATTATGTAAAATAGATGAGTGTGGAGCTGGGCTGGAGTTAAGGGGCCCTTAGTTCACTCGTGCCCCACCCCCAACAACCTGCCTTCCATTTAGAGGGAGTTCTGAGGCCTTTCCCAGAACCAGCACAAAGCAAATACCAAGAATGACAGGATTTCAAAAGGCCCAGGTTGGAGAAATGCAGCACTGTTGGTCTCTCAAACAACACCAGAGTAAGTTTTCCTTGGGCACAAAAGCACCCTTTGCTGTAGGAATCATCAAAGGCTCCNCNGAGGGGAAATGAAAACACAGCTCCAAGCACAGAGCCCCGATTTTCCTGCCCTTGTGTTCCATGAAGGCAGTTCAAAGACCCTGCCCGCCTGGGCCTCTGAGCTGTTCACTCCATCACACTGAGGCAGGATAAAAAAGGAATTTATGGGGACCTATGTGGGAAGGGAAGGGAACCCCTCTTCTCAAAATCTGATTAAACCTTTTTTTCCAGCAAAATTAACAAAATGTGCTGCGAAGGTTGCTGACATAGTTAATATTGCTTTCACATACAGATAAGAAAGTTTAAGTAACGGTGAACAAAGATTAAGGCCTGAATGTATATGATCTTGGGTAGAGCCTCATTCCTTTCCCCAGAAGCTACAGAACTCAAACAGAGCTGTTTACAAGGAACTCCTCCTACCTTCCTGCATCCCTGTATCAACTGTAATCCTGTTAGGCGCCCCNACAGGAACCCAGTGATAAGGTAGGAACTTCAGACCTAACCAAGAGCTTAAATTTGGCTACTGATAAAACAAGGAGCTGGATTCTCAGAGAAACCTAACCCCAAACTCTTGGATATGCCTTTCTTGCTTCTGAGTGCCTCTCTTTCGCTTATGCTAGGGCTTGAGCCTATAAGAAGATATCTTTAATAAAATCTCCAACTCTGCTTTATAAACTGGCTAGTTCTGAAATTCTTTTTGGCATCAAAGTTAACAATCTTGATTCAGTCTGAATCAACCTTCCTAAAACTTCAAGCTGCTGAGAGCACTGGTTGGAGTTGTTGGTATTCCCCCCACCGACAACATGGCGCTTAAGGAGCCAGATGCCTGCCTGCTCCTCCTTCTCAGACTCCTTGATGCTGGTGTGATGGAGGTCGGTTGGTGTGGCTTTAAAACCGACNATAGCCCAGGTCTGGTTCTCCAGTAAAGAGATTCACCAGAAAGGCACGGGGGTTTGAGCCTGGGCCAGCAGGAGGTGCAAACAACACAAGGAAGGCCAGCCTGTCTGCTGGGGAGCTGAGAGAACTCTAGCCAGGAGGGCTGATTCTGTTCCCACAACCCAGGCAAGAAGCAGAAAGCTTTGCTGCTCCGCCTTGGCACAGGCTGAGATGCTGGGCTGGGACTTGTTCATGCAGAGGGGACAGCACACATTTCATGTCATTTCATTCCAGATGTTTGCTGGATCTGGCATGCTCTTAGAGCAGCGATTGGAGGGTGGTTTCTGAAGAGCTTGCCCCTGAAGCAGTACTTTGAAAAATCAAATAGAGCAAGCCTGGTGCTTCTTAAAGAAGACTCCCTTCAGCAGCTTTTCCTGAATTGGGAGCGATACCCACACTGGCCACTTTACAGGAAGTATCCACTACCATCCCTTCAGTAAGTCAGACAAAGAACACTTGAGGTCAACNTATAGCCAACAGTTGCCCTAAAAATAAGGCACACTTTTTTGTGAGTTAATATTTTAAAAATATAGAAAAGGAGNTGGGGCATGGTGGTGTATGATTGTAATCCCAGCGCTGTAGAGGTTGAGGCTGGAGGAGTATTGTAAGAACCCATCCTGGGCTACCGAGCAAGACCCTGTCTCTAAAATTGTACACAACACACACACCCACACACCCATACCCACACACAAACTGGTGGAGTTGGAAGGAGGCTAGGGATATAGCCCACTGGTCTGATACACCTAAAGCCCTGGGTTCCATCCCTAGTATCACAAAAAGATACAATAAAAATATGGAGAAAATGGGTGACTGACATATTTACACCACTTATTAGAGGCTGCTCTGAGTCTTAAAAGTGGCTTAAAAAAAGCTTAAAAGTGGCTACTTCTACTCTTTCTTTAGTACTTTTTATGGGTTGCTCTATGAGTGATGATAGATAGGTGGTCTGAGAGAAGAGAGAGCCCAGGTCTTCCAGGATGATTGATCGAGGAAAATTTTTCTAGACTTTTAAATGGTTAGTACTGGGGAAAAAAACAAAAAAACCCCCCAAAAACCACAGACCTCTGCCTGAGGCCTAGGAGAGCAATTACAAAGCAGCTTCTTGGCTCCCTCTCTCTGCATACCTCAGTTAGCCTACTTTGCATTGCTAAGCTGGGAATCACCCTTAGACCAATCTCTTTCCTCACTGAGAGTCCCAGGCCTGCTGTGAGCCAAAGAAACCCCCACCCAGAGGTCTGGTAGAAGAGGAGGGGCTGGTTTTCTCCACTGGGGAATCAAGCCTTNAGCAGAAGGGTAGCTGTCACATTCCATTTTGTCACAGGGAGCACACATACAAGCCAAGGCCCACAAACATCTCTCTGGAACTTTGTGGTTTAAGGATGNTGCCGTCTGCATAATCTCTTGGAGGCGGGAAAACTGATTCAAAGTAGTACAGGAGAAATTCATTCAAGACAACTAGACAGTGGGCTCGGCTTACAGTCCAATGCTGGCTGGATTCAGCTCTTTAGGAGCCTCTTACACGTGGTCATGCACCCATGTGCACACTTACATGCATGTTGGACAGAAGCAGGTGGTGAGTATGGTGATTTGTCATATATTGCCTTTCAGTGTGGACAACACAACACCAAAGAAGAGTGCAAAGTGTACCTCGATTATGTATCCAAATTCTCTGCATTAAAACCTGGGAATGTGCTTCAGGGACTTAAAGGAAAAATCACTATGACATGGCTTATAATCTAGTTTTCCTACCCAATAGTAACAAACACATGCTAATATCAAAAATTTTTCTTCTGTACAAAGATATGGATGAGTCACATTAAGTATAAAGTATGATGCTTAAGAATGGTTGAAATGGTAAAACTTTTGTTATATATGTTTTACAACAGTTGAAAATTATNGTGAACTATTTAGCAAGATATATAACATAAGAACAAGATAGTATTCTGAGACTAACATAAATTAGAACCTAAGTTGGAGGTATTTCATATTAATCACTAGATTGAATTAAAGCTGCCTTTGCCACAATTACCCCTGACCTGCTAGGCAGTTATTGCTTCATCCAAAGGACACCGTTCCATGTCTTGCATCATTTGACAACCTGTTGCCCCCTCCTTGGATCCCTGTTTACCAGCTTATCTAAGTCACCAGTAACCATTTAAGCCATTCCTTCCTGTCTTGCTCAACTGGTTCTTCCGCCTGCACCCATTACTCTTTCACACTCCGGTCCCTCTGATCTCAGCTATCTCAGTAGCCGCTATCACCTTTTTCCTGAGGACCCACAGACCTGATTCCATGAGATTCTGAACTGTGGCTCACTAAAGCAAAGCTGGAAGATGCCCTTACGGGACCACAGACTCAGNTTCCTAAAACAGAAGTCACCATCTTCCCTTCCCACACCTTACGGAGGAAGGGAGTGGTCCATAGCTTCAAACCTGGAGGACTTGGAATCAAAAGCACGGGCTGAATCCCTCACTTACATTTGAAGGGGGAAAAAAATCACATCTATCCACGTGCAAGCGGTTGCCTGCTCATCTTTCTGTGTTCTCCTCATCTTCAGTTAATTGGCTGTGGTCCTCCCTTGCCCACAGCCCTGGCCTTTACTCAGACTCTTCTTCCTTACATAGATGCAGCAGCAGCCTCCCTGGTCCCAGCGTGGCCTGCCAGGTTGGCCTGTTTACAACTGCAGTCTGAGTGTTTCCCTCCAAAACAAACATGTAAAAGCTTCCCTCTCTGGCTTGGGCTCCTTCATTGGCTCGCTACTATCCTAAGGTCACAGAGGACAGAATTTTTGTTTGCTGGCCCAGCCTCCTTCTCAGGTTCTGCTGGTCATGATCCTAGACAGGTCCTAAAGACCTACAGTATCCAAAATGCATTAGACTCCAGCTAAATCCTAATGATCCACAGTACCCAGAAGGCACAGGCTCCTTTGGTCCATGAGAACTCTCATCAGATAATGAACACAAAAGTCAAAGCTCAGGAACTTCTTTCTGATGCTAATGCCATCAGTCCAATCAGAGTGCACCCTGATCTTCACTTCTTGAACTCTCAGTGTCCTGGGAGGCAGGAAGATGTGTGCCTCTGCAACTTCAGAGCCTGACGGTGTCCAGGATTTAATATATAATCAAATTGACAAATTACTACTTTCCTCACCCTCAAATGTTTAACAAGTGAATGAATAAAGGAAGATGCAGTCCTTATGTGAGCCAACAAAAAATAAAAAAATAAAGTATTGTTTAAAACGGAACAAATCTGGCATGGCACAGTGATTTCAACAAGAGTTATTGACAGCACAGTTCTATGGCTCTATATAATTTAAGGTATATTTTTCTCTCTGTTCTCTAGCAAGACAATGGCTTTCTTTTCATTACCAGTGGACCTTGGCAAACCAGACATATGTTTGAAGNTTTTCAAGGAGCCTGGAACTTTTTATTTGCTTTTAAAGTGATTGATTTCATTATTTTATTTTCATTCAAGAGTGGAGAAAAAGGGATGGGAGTGGGAAGGGAGTCCANTGCACACTGCTTTCTTACAATCCTGAACTTCTAGGAATTGCAGCTTTCAGCTCTGTGTCCCATCCTGTCTTTCCAGGTGGAAACAGGGAATTCTGGAGGGTATAACAGGATTCCCAGGGTTTTCTGTCAAGCTGAACCAGTAANTGTAGAGTGAGAAAGGAAAGTGTAGGNGGGGCAAGTGAGGCCAAGCCGTGGACAGGAAGGCAAGCGCCTAGGCCACAGGAAAGGCAAACTGTTAACCATTAATCCTACCCCATCACTTCACCTCTTCCTAGCCAGCCTTTGTAGTCACTGCATGTGACATCCACCAGGGTAGGATGGAATTCCACCAATGTTAATGATTGAGTTTAGGATTCTAAGGTTGTGAAATTCTAAAACTGGAAGGATTTCTCTGTGTTTTTGTTCTTCCTCTTTTTTTTTTTCTCATTTATTCCCAGGAATGGATCCATATTTTGGACACATCTGAAAACCTACCCCCTAACTCCAGAGAAAGGAATTGGAAGCTGACAGAATTTAAGCTATGTATTGTGGTCACAGTCATCTGAGGGACTCAAGCCACAGCTCAGATCTCTTGATTTCCAGATCATTCTATGGATTTTTTTGCTGTATAGACAGTTTTGTTTCCAAGTATGCAGGCAGCATTAGATTTCCAGCATGACAAACCTAGCCAATAAAAGAGGCACACAATCTAATAAAGCTTTTTACTCTGTGGAGAATACAGCTAAGCCCTATATAATTTCAAAGCTCAAAATGTTTGCTGCTTTTTTTCCTCTGATTTTTGAGATGTGTCTATCCTTACCAAATTCAAAAGCCCCTAGTAAGCACTTTAAAATCTATCTACACATTTAGGCAGNTGGTATGTGTTTTTGTCTCCTAACTTCTGCAAAGATGAGGTGTTTGGTTCTTAGGGAGATTTTGTGTTTCCATTCTTAACATGCAGAAGACATATCACATCTGTACATGCTCTACCGACATTCATAAACAATTTTTGTTTGAAGGACTGGTATACTTTAAGAAAAAGTAGTCCTGGGTGGCAAAGTATGGAGTCCTCCTAGACAACTCATCCCCATTCCCCTCTGACTGATCACCACAGCATCCTGTCCACACAGGGGACTTCATCANCAGCCATTTCTATTCCCACTTCCCACCCCATAGTGACATGAGGAGCTCTGATGCTCAGAGAGAGGTCAGAGGGAAGATTTAAAGGCAAGTGCTCCAGTTTAATTTGTTTTTTAACTTTTGAGACATTTTATAGCCCAGGCTGGCCATGAATTCACTCTGCAATTCAGGTTAGCCTTGAACTCTTGGCAGTCCTCCTATCTCAACCTCCTANGAGTACTGGGATTACAGGCAGTACCCACCATATCTACCTCCATTCTTTTTTTTTGCTTATAAATTTATTACATTGCTTTGCTTTTCACAATTAATCTGCAGGATTAGTAACTGACTGGAAGAGAGCTTTTAACCTGTGGATTCTCTGATCATGCCAAGTTGAATTAGAGAAAAAAATAAAAATGTGTATGTGTGTTTGTGTGTGGTATGTGTTGAGGTGCATATGCCTATGCACATGTGGAAAGCACAGGAAGAGGCTGATGTCCTGTACTATCACCCATTATCTCTTCCCTTAAGACATGGTCTCTCAAGGAACCTATCCTAGGCTGCTGGCCAGCAAGTCTCAGAGACCCTCCTGTCTATCCTCTACGGCTCTGAGATTACACCCACATGCAGCCATGCCCGACTTTTAAAAGATTATTTATGCTTTATTTTATATGTATGAGTATTTGACTGTGTGTGTGTGTGTGTGTGTGTGTACCACATGTGTGTCTAGTGCTTACAGAGGACAGAGAGGCTTTGGGTCTGCTGAGAGTGGAGAGAGCTGCCATGTGGGTGCTGGAAACCAAATTCAGGTCCTCTACAAGAGGAATAAGTGCTCTTAACCTCTGAGCCATTGCTCCAGTACCTCCTCCAACTTTTTATATGGGTGCTGGGGATTTGAACANGGGTCCTCATGCGTGTTCAGGCTTTCTCACCCAAGAAAAAAAGTCCAGTTAAAATAAAATGGCTTGTCAAACCCTATGGTAAACTCTGACTCATGTCCTTGGTGGAAAAGGTCCTGTCAGCAGAGCTGGCCCACAGGGGACCAGGATTACAGACCAGAAGGATGTACTACAGGAAGACCCAGGCCTCAGAGATGGAAGAGGATATGACAAAAAAGAGACCCACCAAGCACATATTCTCATGGAACTTGCCTGCCCCAAATGCAAAGCAAATGTTTGCACTCCAGATGCAGTCAACTACTTTCTCAACAGGCGATCTCCATTCTCTTCATTCCATAGCTCAACAATCTCCATTCTCTTCATTCCACATGTCTGCTGCTAACTACGTGGAGCCACTTGGTGCAGTCATTCAAGTAAAAAGGGAAAAAAAAGTACAGCAATCCCGGTGAGTGAAATAAGTTCCTACGTTTTCAGCAATGCAGACAAATGTAGAAAATAATACAAATTATAGGACTTCCAAAGAATATATCAGAATAAAAATACATAGCATAGTAAGAATTCAAGTATCATTCTAATCATTGATTAGAAATTATTCAACCTTTCCTTGAGAGTTTAAACTCATTAGGGTCATGTAAGGGCAAAANAGCAACACCCCACCTAGAGCAAACCCCAGATTCTTTTCTAGTCTATTAGGCAATTAAATCAAGACTCAGACTCTAATTTTGCAATGTTATCAGTAACTTAGGCACCTTACAATTTCTGGTCACTCTTTGATGATGTGTAAATACATTCAATTGGTTAGGCTGCCTAGGCTTAAGGGGAGTTATTATAATGAGAATCCCTNTGAGAGAATTTCTCAAGAAAATTATCATTGTTAGTAAAAAAAAAATAAAAGTTACATAGTTAACATTCACTTGACCATCTCCAGGCAAGGTCTCTCCTAGCAAAAGGTAACAAATTCTTTGTTTCAAACCAGAAAAGCAGAATTATGGGAAGGAGGAGCTTTAATGACCAGAGAAACTAAAAAAAAGTACTTATGATAATATGACCAAATGGTCAGCCCTGAAAAAAGTATATACAATTAACATTATACAGACTGGGCAAGTTATATAAAGGAATATATATACATATAGATGAATATATATATATATATGTCTGTGTGTATAGACTATATATACACACATATATACATATATACATATATACATATATGCATGTAACTACAATTAATGAAAAAGAGGCCAAGAATTTGAAAGATAGCAAGGAAAAATATGCGGGTTTGGAGGGAGGAAAGGGAAGAGGGGAGGGGANAAGGGAAATGACAAGAAAGGGCAGGGGGAAATAAAAGACATAATAAAAAAAGTTAAAACACAGAAATAAATAAATTGAGGACAGTGTTTTTAAAAATGGGCCAGGGTTGTCGCTAAGTAGTAGCACTTTTTGCTAGANGATGTAGGGCCCTGAATCTCATCCCTGGCACTGCAAAAACAAGCAAACCAACAAATAAACAAAAGCAAAAAACCCTACTACATCCAATGTCCAATCAACTTAGAAAGTAGAACAAAGCAATAATTTTGGCTATTATTATTATTACTATTATTATTATTATTATTATTATTATTATTATTTCATTTAAAAGGGGACATGTCCCACTATGCTGCCTAGGCTGGCCTCAAACCTCTGGTCACAAGGCATTCTTCTAACTCAGTTTCCTGAGTATCAGGGGCTACAAGTGAGTGCCACAGTAAACAGACTTGCTGTGAAGACAGACGCATCTTCAACAGTGCTGGATCACCTGGCCTGTGACATTATGGTCTTAGTTGGGAATGAGGATCAGACCACAGTCAGTCACAGCTGCTTATATAACCATCTCTTTAGCCTCTGATAAGACGACGTTCATAAAGAGAGGGGGAGATGTGATTTATAGCTCTTGTCTGTGTCTCCCACAACTAAATCCAGTGTTCCACCATGTGTGAGTGGGTATGTGTGAATGCAAACACGCTCACATTCATAGATTTAAAAAAAAGAAAATGCACCCTCCAATGTAGCCCAAGCGTGTTTAAGTGCNTGGGTGCCTCACGATGGTCTCAGTGGCAGGCAGGNAGCGCTGCTCTGGTCCTGCGCAGACCTGGCCTGTTCTCTTGATAGCACACACTCTGCTGCTGTTCAAATCCTCTGGAAGACGCTGATAATCTCTATTTGATGTCCTAATTATACAACCACTTATCTGGTTGATAACTTGAAGAAAACAAAAGTTTAAAAGGCAGACTATTTAACCACAGTATACCTTAGAACAAAATCCAAAGCAGAAAAAAACAAAAACCTTAGGCAGTCTTGCAAATAAAGCAGAAAACATCCCTAAGTCAGCAGCATTTCTTCTTTTTCTTTTCTTTCTTTCTTTTTTTTCCCAGACAGGGTTTTTCTGTGTAGCCCTGGCTATCCTGGAACTAANTCTGTAGACCAGGCTGGCCTCAAGCTCAGCGATCCGCCTGCCTCTGTCTGGGATTAAAGGCATGTGCCACCGCCACCAGGGGTAGCATTTCTTGAAATGAATAGCCTATCCTCACGGCAAACTACACAAGAAATCAAAATGGCAAAAATCATTGCTTTGCTAGTTCCATTGCCAAGCACCTGCACCATTAAAACAGAACAAAGTCAGGTCTGTTTGACAAAGGCCAGGCCTTCCCAACAGAGTTGTGCTATCTNGAATAATCTATTAGCCATACAGAAAGCTACTGTGTAATACTTGTTTTNATTACAATGGCATGTGTCATGATGTTTGGATGTTATCCTCAACTTTAAAAAAACATGACTCATTAAAAAAAGATTNATTTAATTATTTATTTGTGTGTATGTGTCTGTGTTTGTATCTGTGTATGCAGGTAACTGTGGAGGCTAGAAGAGGGTGCTGGATTCCCTAGAGCTGGAGCTGCAGGTGGCTATAGACTGCCCAACATGAGTACTGGAAACTAAACTTTAGTCCTCTGCANAGCAGTAAGCACTATTAACCACGGAGCCATCTCTCCAGCCCCAAATACAATCATTTTCAATAGCTTATTCTACTTCAGAAAAAAAATTGGCAGGCTGCTTATACAAATATATACAATAAAATAAATACTGAAGACAGAAGATTACACAAAGGAGGAACTAAACTAGGGATACTAAGATGAAACTAAGAGAGAGGACAGGACTTAAAGCTTGTGTTGTCAGTCCAACAAGGAATCACTTCCACCAGTGCTTGGAAGGTTCTAAACTACCAGCCCAATATGGCCCACAGTCTGCTTCAGTGAATAAAGTTGTATGGCAGCACAGCCACAGCTATTCATTTACATATTATGCATATACATGGCTACTTTCGTGTTACAGTGGCAGAGTTAAGTAGCTGCAGCAGAGACCATATGGCCCACAATGCCTAAAATTTTTACTATCTGGCTCTTTTCAGAACAATTTATAGCCAGGTTATGTGATTCTCTACCTAGGAGACAGAAGCAAAGCCACTTCCTAGACTAAGTATGGTNCTTGTATAGCAAGTGCCATCATCCCAAATCCCAAAATTCTTTTCAAGGTTAATAAACAAATAAACAAACATAAAATGGTTTGTCAGAAGCCTGTGGAAAACTCTGACTATATACTTAGTAGGAAAGGCCTGACTAGAAGAGATGGTCCACAGGAAACTGAGATTACAGCCCAGAGGGCTTATACTATAGGAAGGCCTAGCTATCAGAGATGAAGGAGGGCAGGGCAAGAAAGAGGTCCACCAAACACATATTCCCATGAATCTTGCCTCTCTCAAATTCAGTATAAATACATCAGTGACTTTCATAGAGCCAATGGCACAATAATGTATGTCAGCACAAGTCAGTAAGGCTAAACAACAACACAGTTCGGGTACCATCCACACATGGGCCAGCTTAATCTAGGAACAGACTCAGAGCTGGCAGGTGTCAGGCACATATGCAGCCTTTCCCTGCCCTCCTTCCTCAGCCTTGGCTGATGGGGCTAATGATCCAGTGTTTTCTTCTGCTGAGACCCAAGTNTCCTCAGCAAATTATTAGCACTTAATATGCAAGGAGAGGCCAACTTTACTATATGGCAATTTCCCCTGAACTCTGTTGACTAGAGTGTGAGATTGAGAATGTATGGTATTCCACCTTCNTATAGTTCAGCCACTGTGTTCTGTCTACATGTAGCCATCTCCTTCAGAGGTAGTCCATGGGAAGGACTAGGTTGCCAGGCCCCTACAACAACTAGAGCCTGGAAAAGATAGCTTTCTGGAGAGAAGAGCACATTGGGTGACTTCAATCATTGCTTGGATTGCACTTCAGGAAACACATCTCAGACCTGACATATTACACTGGGTCAGGGCCATGGGGACACCATAGCCACTCTGAAGGTGTCAAAGCCCAATGCCCATATTGTCTCTTCAAAGAAAGAAAACTCCAGGTGCCATCACCTAAACACACTGCCTTGTCATATATCTCCAAAGAACTCTATATGACAAGTGTTTCAAAATTAAGACAAAAACTATAAAAGGTGACCCACAAGAAACTATAATTCAGCTCACTGCTAGACGGGGATAGAGGAATATACTGTGGCCTTTCCCATATTCACTCCTTTCTTATGGTTGAAGCCTACATCGTGAACTGATTGCGCTTCCAGTAGGATAGAAATTTAGGTTTATTTAAAGAAGTCTTTAATATGCAAATTGAGCCAGGTGGTAGTAATGGCTCACACCTTTAATTCCAGCACTCTGCAGGCAGAGGCAGGTGGATCTCTGAGTTTGAGGCCAGCCTGGTCTACACAGTTACTTCCAGGACAGCCAAGGCTACACAAAGAAACCTTGTCTCAAAAAAAAAAAAATGCAAATTGAAGAGAACTACAACTATTTGCATTTTTTACTCTAAAAATTACTACCTAATCAAGACCGGACTCCTCCTCAAAGATCAAGAAAGCCAGAACCTTATCTGCCCAGTGATCCAACAGGTCTTTCCACAGGGTGGCGAGAAGCACAAAACTAGTAAGTAAAATGTCTACAGATTCTCCCTCTTTTGTGGGTGTGTGGTTGTCTTCCAGAGAATCGAATGCAGATAAGTAAAACTTATCCATATGTGACATATGTGACAGCAGAGATCATATGGGAAACAAATATGACAGAGCCCCTGAATGCTTCTCCATCCTACTTCAAGCACGGGAAGCACGTGCAGGCCAAGCCCCAGGTGCTGCGAGCCCCAAAAGCAGAGGCTGAGTGGATGGGAAAACCCAACAGCCTTGGAGGAAACAGCAACCTAAGAGGCCATAGTCCTTTAATGTCACCCACTTAAAGGACAGCATGTCACCTCCATCCTATTTCAAAAGCGCAAACACTACCAAGTCTTGCCACCTAATGTTCTAGTACTAAAGTTTGACAGCTCAAATCCAAACCACCTACAGTCACATCCAAAAGAACGTTAAAAATGTGGATTTTGTATGACCACAAAGTAAAAGAAAAGATCTCAAGGAGTCCAGGATAGCCAAGTGCAGTTCACATAGACTAGTCCTTCAGGATGTGCTCCTAGATCCAGGACTGAGGTACCCAATGGCGCACTGTGAAGTGCACAGAACCTTCCAGAGAAATTAGCAGCCCCCATGTCAGCTTGAGCTGATCCCCACATCTCCAAATCATCACACAAATTTCCATTCTCCTTGATGTGGGCACTGAGCCCAAGCTGGAAGCCTTTTTGTAACCACAAAGGCTTCAAAGTGTGTGTGTCTCAAGTGCCACCACCCCAACAACTAGCCCAGAGACTCAGTTGGGCTGATTTTCATAGGGTCTAGTCATGACGGTTCCTACTTACGTAATGCATATAAGGTGAGGATGATTCCGGCCAGGCAAAATCCTTCAAAGAACCTGAGTGTGCTGAACATCGTCACATTCACTGACAGGGCCACAGTCAGTCCAAAGATCAGAATGAAGATGATGGAAAACAGCAGCACAGGCCGCCGACCAACCCTGTGTGTGAAGAGGGGAGAAGTCAGGTAACCATGTTAAACAAGAGGGCACCGCCAATTGCCGAAACCCAGCATCCAGAGAGCTCTCAATATATGTTGAAGGAGTCGGAGCTAAGTGTCTTCATATGACCTATACCCACTTCCTAGATCATGGCTTACTCCTTTGGGATATAGGCCTCTTGTGGGACATTAAGTCCCATCCTCTTCTGGAACTAAGAGGGCATTGTTCAAACAGCTACTAGGAGAGAGAATTATGATGTGGCCTTGATCACTGTTGCTGAGTCTATCTCTGTGTATAAACAGGGATAACTCAAGGCAAGAGAACACAACCAATAATAATTCCCCAAACACAAACCTTGACACANCCAGCATAAAATATCTTGAGACACTGCTGACCTTTGGAACTGGCCCAAAAGTCAACATAGACATGGAAGGAAGGCTTTACTTCTATTCTCCACTTGTTACCTTGGGTGTGTGTGNGNGGGGGTGGTTACCTTGTTTCACAGGCAGCCTATAGGTCCAGGGTTGGGCCAGCTGCAATTTGCTTCAGCTGCATGACAACACATAATTCTAAAGGGACCACAGGGATCACACACTAAGCCTAGACACTTTGGACTGTGAATAAATGCTCTGGTGTCTTACAGTAGAACCTGCAGGAAAGGGAAGTGGCATACTGAGTTCACAAACCACACATAGAGCTGATGAGTGCATGATCAGTGGCCACTAGGGGACAATGTACTTGGGGGCAATCAGAGGGCAGATGGGGTAGTTCATGGAAATTGAAAAACCATGAGTTCCCTTGTCCCCATCCTAACCATTCACCTTTCTCTACTTATTACAAGTAAAACTATGACAACAGAGCTGCAGCAAACAAATTAATATTTAACACAACTGGCTTGGGCTAGAAGGATAGTTCACAGAGAAGGTGGGGGAGAGGGAGGGAAATGCAGGCCTGGTGCCTTCAGCACCATACAGGGTAGCTAAACGGCTGTAGCTGTCCTAGACATTTATGACAAAGCAGTGACAGACAAGTAAAAAGGGAGAGGAAAGAGCCAAAGAAAGACAGTGAATGGTGCCTGCCTGGGGCTGGGGGGGAAGAGAGAATGTTTGTGAGCACATTTCACAGTCTCCGCAAGGACCATGGAAGTGACTTAAACTCGGAATGGGCAAAGCATTCAAAATCATTGAATTGTGCACATTGAAGGGCAGGTGTTCTACATATGTAAATGCTCTCCCACTTAAAGCTCATTTTAAAGATAGAGTTTTGCAAGGCCTACTCCATCTCCTATAATTTTAATTTATATAACATTTAATATAAAGTATAACATAATATGTAAAAATATAAAAATATATAACACAGTAATATATATAATAGTTTTAAATATAAAATATAAATACATAAAAATAACATATATATATTATAAATACAAAGTACTTTCTCAGGGTTTACCCATTTCTATTAGTCTCTTTGATTTGAGGATATGTGGCCAAGGCTATGAGATTATAACAATGAAAAGTCTTTGTGTTTGTGCTGGGGTCACAAAGCCCTTCCAGGAAAGATCTTACCAGACACCTTTGTCTGTACCCAACTCACTTGCAGAAGTACATTTAAAGCATGGCTTACTTGTCCTCTTAACAGGGAGGAGAGTATACAAATCTCTAATATCTATTTTTAACTCCTTGTACCTACCTCACCTGTGAATGGGGATATGGGTTCTGTTTCACTTCTTAGAGGGGTATGATGGGCCTGGCCTGAATCTCCAAGCTAAACATTTCAATTTTCAGCCTTTCTGCACGTCTTGCTGTTGCTTGATATTGTCTTCTTATGTAGCCCAGTCTGGCTAACCTAGGACTCTCTGTGTAGCCCAGGTTGGCCTCAAACTGGCAATTCTCCTACCTCCAACCTCCCCAAGTCCTCCGACCTCAGGTGTATGCTACCATGCCCACTTCTTCCTAAGGTTCAAATGTTTTTCCTGTTTTGATTTTGTCTTGGAAATGATGCTTGATTTTTTATTTTAAATCTTGTAAAACATATTCTACGTACTTCCCTCCCAAATTGTTATTTAAATCAGTAAATCACACCTATCAATTAGTAGGGGCTGTGGGGGAACAAGTAGTCTCTAAAGTCAGAACCAACACCTTGGTTTTGCATCCAGGCTCATATCACATCATTGCTGAGCTATGAGATCTTGGGAAGTCCATACTTTCTCCACTAGTGTCTTCTATGGAGTTTGTGTAGAAATGTGCCNGCAACTCAATGACCATTCACTACATCACTACAAGCCTCATGTGAGCTGGTTCCCCAGAGTGGGATCACAGGTGAGGGACAGCAGAGGCCTTTATCTTTTAGGATCTTCAAACATGTACCTATCTAAATTCTCAGAATCTATCTTTTTTTTTTTTAAAAACTTTCAGGGCAGGAGGGACTCTGAAAATGGGATCATAGCTAAGGACCTCAAATGAGGTGATTTTCCAAGGAGGGTAGCATGAAAGAGCTTGACTCCATTTTACTGGTCCTGAAGATGGAGGAAGGGGTCATGAATCCAGAACACAGGTGGCTACCAGGGGCTAGAAAAGACAAGGAAATGACTGTCCCCTGAGCCTCCAGGAAGGAGCTATGCCCTGGTGGTGTCCTGGTTTTATCCCAGTGACACCCATGTTGGGCTTGTGAACTGTAAGATGATTAATTTGTGTTGAAGCCACCAAGCCTGTAATAGTGACAGCCGTCCCAAGGAACTGATACAGGGTCTCCAAACAGACATCCACTCCAATGAAGTGACTGGAGGAGATTTTAATTCAGGGATTGTTTATAAAAGATGAGACAGGCTGGCAGAGAACCTGTAGGACAATATCCACTTTGAAGCTGGGGGGCTGGGACGCTGGGACCAGATAGTCATGCATGTCAGAGAGAGACACTATGTAGAGGGGACTGGGTTGGTGGCCCTTGCAGCTTTACAGAGACCAATGCCTGAGCTGTCTCCTCTTTCAGCTCTTCAGCTTCTATATCCCCAACTACGCTTTCACTCTACCTAGTATTGCTGTTATAAACACAGGCCATCCTTCAGCAGAACCCTGTCCTGAGTGTCTCACACACAGCTCAACTAGTTCTCTAAACAAAAATCTCGGTTGAAAATGAAGCTAGTCTGTTTCTCTCAAAAAATATTTTATTAAAGATTTTTATATGTGTTTGTGTGTGTGTGTGTGTGTGTGTGTGTGTGTGTATTGGTTCCATGGCGTGTGATTTGTAGGGGTCAGAGGAGGATGTCAGATACTCTTCTCTACCATTCTCTATTGTATTCCCTTGTAACAGGGTTCTTCGCTGTCTTAGAGTTTCTGTAGCTGTGATGAAACACCATGACCAAAGAAACTTGGGGAGGAATGGATTTATTCAGTTTATGCTTCCCCATCACTGTTCATCAGGGAAGGAAGTCAGGACAGGAACTCAAGCAGGGCAGAGACCTGGAGGCAGGAGCTGATGCAGAGGTCATGGAGGAGTGCTGCTTACTGGCTTGCTCCTCATGGCTTGTTTTCTTATATAATCCAGGAGCACCAGCCCAGGCATGGTACCACCCACAATGGAAAGGATCCTCCAACAACAATCACTAGTTAAGAAAATGTCCTATAGGCTTGCTGACAGCCTGATCTTATAGAGGCATTTTCTCAATTGAGGCTCCCTCCTCTCTGAGGACTCTAGCTTGTGTTAAATTGACATAAATCTAGCCAGTATATTCCCTTAACCTGGGAATAGGCCAGCAGCCAGCAAGCCAACCAAATCCTCCTGCCTCTGTCTCAATAGGTCTGGGATTAGGTGTATTTGGCCATGCCCAGCTTTTTACATGGGTGCTGGGGATTCAAACTCAGGTCCTCACAATTGTGTACCGAGTGCTCTTACCGACTGAGCCATCTCCACAGCTCCAAAACTTGTTAAGAAAAGCAGCCTACCACTTAAATGTCTGTAGATGCTGACTGTGATTTTAGAAAGCTTTACTCTGACTCAATCAACTTCCTCAAGCAGCCCTGAAACTGATCCTGCTGTGAGATATGGAGTTCCCTCAAATGGGGTGATTTCTTTTAAGGCAAGGCTTAAGCAGAGAGTAAAATACACCCCACTAAATGATATGAGAGGTGTGAAGAATAAAACTTCACTGAAATGGAAGGCCATTCCAACTCTTCCAAAGCTACTGCTCGAATACGTGTGATGACTCCCCAGGACATCCCTGCCTGCTTGTCCAACCTAGCCCCCCAGAAAGCCACTGCAGAGAACTGGGTTTGTGCCATCAGACTCTAGGCACTCTGGGCAAGATCCAGACTCTTAAGTCCTTTGTCCCCAGGCCCAGGCCTGGAAGGTGATCAGGGAGGCCACTGGGTATGCATGTGCAAGAAAAAGCCTGACACAACTTTCACTTTCACAGACAGATTGTTTAACAAAATCCTGAATTTCCTATTGAGGTTAAGTTCCTTGTGGAATCAGGACACTAGGAGTGCTATCAAGTCTGCATTTCTTAGAAAGGAAGGCCATGGATCATATCGGTATACATTTCTAATTTCTGTCAGTTCTCTGGGAAGCAGTACCTGCCAGATGAGTACAGCTCATGCTGAAAAGCTAGCAAGGCAAGAATCTGGTTAAATAAAACCTTATTTTCCACCCTCAAAAACTAGATAGCTCCTAGCACAGGCCTGCACAGGTCACTGACAGTTTCATTGCTGAACACAAGAAATGTGTCCATATGAAGCCCTAGAAATGGTGAGTTAGCAGATTCTGGGCTCACAGGAAATCACATTGTATGTGCACACAAATAGACACTAGTTTGAGGAAGGAAATTTCCACCATGTAAAATGGCCTGAGAACTCTCTGTAGCCATACCCACTGCCCGGGCTAGCTTCCTCATCTAACCAGAATACAGAGGGCACCAGGAAAACACACACACACACACACACACACACACACACACACACACACACACGAGTCTGTCCCTTAGCATTCCTGACATTCCTATGTCAACAGGCCTGAGACATGTTGATTCACATACAAAAAAGATTACTGTAAAAGAGTGGGATAGGAAACAGCCACCCCACATCTTTGTCCTTGGGCAGTCCCTGACATTATGCAATTGTCTTCCCTCTTGGACACAGACAGCACCATAGTGTTTTTGTGACCAGAGAACGCCTTAAACAAAAGTGCTGTGGCATGCTGTCAGTGAAGCAGTTCTGGGCCCTGTGGTGTGGTGTCAAGTCCTGAATGCAGGTTATAGCTGAGTGGACTTGGGGATGGACTTAAACTGCTAAGCTCTAGTTTTTCAGCAATAAACAATTAAGGCATGGGAATATCTGATACTTGCCTGGTACACAGTGATCAGTAAGCAATGGGCTCTTTTTTGTAATTATTTATTTTGATTTATTTTATTTTAGGCGTTTTGCTTGCATGCATGTCTGTGCCTGGTGCCCTCAGAGTTGAGAAGAGGCTCATCATGTGGGTGCTAGGAACTGAACCTGGGTCCTCTGGGAAAGCAGCAAGTGCTCTTTACCACTGAGCCATCTTTCCAGCCCCTAAGCAGCAGGCCCTAATGATGCTGTTACCATTATTATCACTAACTCAGCTTCTGTCTCCTCCTGGTCTTCTTCATCATTTATTTCCCCCTGAACCATACACTTTGATCTGGAAATCCACCCCATCTTACCCATGCACATTCCGTCTCATTTCTGACTGCCACCCTTCCCTTGTCCACAATGCCTATCCAGTACCCAAATGCCATTATGTTCTACAGTCCTCCTCACCATCAGTACCATGGAAGCAGCTCTGGCTAAGCCAACGACTNTCTCTAAAATGTGCATGATATTTTAAGGTGTCACTCCGGACTGACATCTATCTCCATTCATAAGGTGAAGGGTGTCCAACTTCTTCACCAATGTTTCAGGTTCTTGGAGACGGAGTTTCATTACGTTGCTCAGGCTAGCCTCACTGAGTTCAAGCAGTGAACTCAGCCCCCAGTAGCAGAGACTGCAGGCACATGCCACTTCACCCAGCTCTCCATTTTTTTAAATGTATTTTGTGCAGCTCCATGCTCCTCCCAACTAAGCATAAGTTATCAGAATTAAATGGGCCTGCAGGCTGGTCTTGAATGAAATTAGATTCTCCTTCCCCCTGGTCTATCATGTGTAGTGATCAATTCTTTTTTGCCTCTGCATTCTCCAAGAGGCAGCTTCTATTGTGGCCTCATTGGCAAGCAGAGCAAAGGTACAGTTGACCCTGTGTTAACAATGACCACTCCTCTTTAGCTAGCAAAGGTGTGCTGTGCCTTCCAAAGGTCCATGTGTCGGGTGTGTTGGTACTCACCAGTCAGCAATGCATCCAGTTATTAGGTAGCCAAAGATTAATCCAACCAGCAAGGAGAATTTAGCGATATGGACCTTCCAGGCATTATCACACACAAGATCCCACTAGAGAGGGGCAAACAGAAGGTAAATCAGAGAGACACATACACACAACTAGCTGCGTTCAATCACAAGGACAATAAAGTAACCCTACAAGGGTCTTAGCATTGTTATTGGGGTCATATCACATGTGACACTAAGAATATCATCATTAGGCTGCTGAAAATCCAATGGGAACTCTAATTTGCCCATAAAATTAAATGTGGTGCTTTAATCTAAACAGATTATCTACATCTGCAAGGAATGATGCATGAAATCTGGGGACATGTGTGCCTCTGTCCCAAAAGACCACAGGAAACCAAGGGAGAGAATGGCCAGAGAAATGGGTGACACCCTGGTGACCAGAGTCCTTCACACACCACAGAGTTGCTACAATCTAGATGATGGGAAGGTCTGGCCAAGTTTCCTTATGGGGTGCTATAATAACACAAGTAAATGAAAAGCAACATTTGCTTTTCACCCCATTACACCATCTAAACTGCAGTNCCCAAAAGAAAAGGAGTTAATAGTGAATGCTGAGCTCTGAACTTACTATAGTCTCATTTGTTTTTCTTATAAATGCTCTTGTGAATTGTGTTATAGGGCTAACTGCACCATTGGAGTCTCAGACTCAGTCAATTTTGTGCAGTAAAATTTTATTATTTAATTGGAAAAATGAAAATGATCCTCAGGGCTGGGGAGATCACTCAGTCCAGAAAGTACTTGTCAGACAAATGTGAGGATCAGAGTTTGAATTTCCAGAACCCACATAAAAGCTGGCTATGGTAATGTAACCCCAGAGCTCCTACAGTAAGATGGGAGATTTGTGGACCAGACAGACTGGCATACACAGTGGTGAAGAACCAAGAGACCCTGTCTCAAACAAGATAGAAGGTGGGGACTGGCACCTGAGGCTGTTCTCTGACCTTCACATGTGTTATAGCATGTATGTATGCCTACTCACACGCAAACATTCATGCACATACAAAGGGAAAGAGGGGTGAGAGAGAGATCTTCAATTATTTTCTTTCCTATTTACCAAAGTGGAAAAGGACTGAGGTTTACACACAGTTTACCTCTAGGTCAGAGGGCAAATGAACAGGGAGTGACTGGCTGGTGCCAGGAGGACTGTATCACCCATCCTTGCTGTTTAGTGTTGCCATCCACTCTCAGTGGCAGAGAAGCCCTTCTGGCTAATGTTACAGCTTGGAGCTTTTGACCCCAGATCAACAGANGTACAAGGGTGGTGGGGTAGTGATTCCAGCTGGAGACATGCCCCACTATGGGAAATTTAGGAATATCAGAACAAGAGATATGCTGGAGGCCATCAGGAAAGGTAAGGGTAAGGGGGGGAAGCTATGGGGAAGCTAAGTGCTGCCTTCTTAGGTGTCTCTTTCTTTGAGCCTCTACCTATAGGGAGATGCAGAATGTAATGCCAAGGATTCTGGTAGCTTCAGGTTTGAAGTTTCCAAACTTCTGGAGAGTCCAATGGAGGCCGAGGATGACAGCTATAGGTCTCGGCTTCAGTGGAATTTGGAAAAGACTATCTGTAGCAGTAGTTGCTGAGGAAAGAACCTGGACTGGGCAGAGAAGGAAGGGGTCACCAGTCNCTGCTCTGACATCTGCCCAGGACTCCTTGGGATACTTGATGCCCATGCTCCATGGCAGGATCCAGAGACTTTGAGAGAGCAACTCACTCTTTCCTCTACTGAACTGGCTCCAGAGAGTCTGAATCAGAGCTCAGGAGGGAAGGCAAGAAGATCAAACACAAGCCCCACGAAGGCCAAGAAGGATAGTTTGAGGCTAGTTGTCTAGATATATTTGTGTGTCTGGGGAGGAGGGCTGCTGGCTGCTTGGAATGTCACTTAGGCAGTCAGATGCAGGCATTCCTTAAAGGAGATCCCAGTGCTACAGAACCACAGGTACTCCATCACCTGGGAATGAGCAGTAAGTGCAGATTAGGGGATCCCATCTCCAATGCTCTGAGTGAAACTCCCACAGGAAAGCCCAGCAGTGGGGGCTGACAAGCTGTCCAGGTGAGCATGAGCTACATGGACCAACTATCCTGCTTCTGAGAAGAGCCATAAGATCCTATCCTGCCTTCCCATGCCATAGCGGAGGCAACCCATGAGCTTCACCACCCCAGGCTTCAATGGCCTCCAAAGAAGGAAGAGACTAACACTCTATATGAAACACACACCACTACACCTTTGTCCACTTGGAAGTGGACTGTGAAGCTCCAAGACAGCTTAAGTGGGTTCTTGGAGCCAGCCTGATGTTTCTAGAAGAAAAATTTAACAATAAATAACTTTCTAATGCTAGAAAGGCAGATTTGGCCTTAAAACACGAGTTACAGCTTTGTCATGAACAATGTGNGTGCACTCTCTTTTCCCAGCTCCACATAAACACTTCTGGGAGAGGCAGCACCTGTACCCGTTCATCTCCCGGCTACACCCCACCTGCATAGACTTCTGCCTAGCATATTCTTGGCAAACACTAAGCTGCCCTGACCCAGGTTACTGCCTGGGAGAAACACACCAGCTACCATCTCCTTCATTCACTCTTCACCAAGACTCCCCATTGATGAGTTTACTCAAGGTTAAATGATGCGAAAGAGTACATTNCACTTCTACTAAATGGCCAGGAGACAGGAAACTTTAATACAAACATCCAGGGAAGTGGAGAAAATAGCTGGCACTGTTGCCAACTCAGTCACCTGAGCAATTACTACACCCGGCCAGGGGCAGCCATGACCCAGTTGAGTTGCCACCTAATAAGTTGTTCAGTAGTCACCTCAACATGACCCCTTCAATTAACAATGCCAGAGTGGAAAATTATTAGGACATGGAGGAAGACTGAACCACTCATGCTGTCAATAAGGAAAGGAAGCCTAGTTGGCATCAATGAGCTTGGCCTGTGTGGGGACTCACCCACCCTGGGGTGGTGGGCCAGGGAATCCAGGGCAAGACAGCCACCTGTGCCCTNCAGCTTCCTCAGCTGGATACATAGCTGAGTCAGCAAGCACAGCACCTAAGAGCACCCAGCAGGCTTAGCAAAATAAAGGTTACTCATGCCTGGGGATCCACCTACACCACCAACCACCCTTGCTATCCTGGGACCCACCCTTGAGGTACATTCCATTGGGCTTAAGGGGTGGGGAGGAAGGTGGCGGGCAGGGTGGGGGTGGGGTGAGGGATGGAGATGGGGGAAATCTATGGAGTTGGCTCCCTTGCTTAACTTCTACCAAAAAAATGTACCAAGCACATGAAGTGTGTCCTCACACACTGTTATCTTTGAAAAAAAATCCACCAAAGAATTTCAGAAGTATGAGGAAGCTTTGTGATCACCTGGCTTTCAAATTTGTTCTCATTGCTATAGATAAGATTATGGCAATTGGTTACTCAGGAAGTTAAACTAAGTTTTTAAGATTTAAAAATAAAAACGTCTGACGGGAGCAATGTTGTAAAAAGTCGAAGACCAGGACTTAATGAGCTTGGTGACCTCCCCTTCTCCTCCTCCATCAGTCACTCATCAATACCAGAGCAACAGTAGAAACCTTTCAAACACGTCCTGACTCTCTCCCGTGTTCGACTGTGGCTCTGCCATCCTAATTTCTAGGGGTGAGAGAGATGCTAACTGGACAGCCAAGATGGCAGGAACTTCCTTCTGGTTATGTTCCTGTAGTGCAGGCTACAAGGCTGGACCTGGACAGAGGTTTCAAATATGATTTAGGGTCTGCTAATCAGGTCCACACAACAAATGACTCTCCATGCTACCTAGTTCTGATCTCAGGGCGGACTTGACTTAAAGGAGAACAAGTGGTTGGGGTAGGTTTCGTGGAAGTCCTGCAATGCTGGTCAGATATGGTAGGGATTGGGTGGTCTTGGGGCCTACAACTCTGATGGTAGCTTTACAAGAGTGTGAGCCTGGAGCCAGTGGCTGGGACAGTGACTTCCTAACTTTCTAGGCTTCCAAATGAAACACTGGGCAGGCTGGGAATCAGGTGCTATGCTGGGAATCCTTCTGGAGCTCTGGTTTGTGCTCCAGAAACGTAAGAGACACTGTTGCCCTGCATTCAGTCCCTGTCTCCTGCAATACACAGCAGTGCCT
>LZPO01034921.1:63022-79799 GCA_001675575.1 Neotoma lepida
GTAGCCCCATTTTATGACTAACAGTGTGATTTTCAATTCATCCAAACCCCAGACAAGGCTTCATCTCTTTTTCTAAATGGTATTCCTGGGGGCCGCTTCGCTGCTTTTACAGCAGCCCTCTGGTGCAGGAGCAGAGCTAACCGTGATGCCTCATTTGCCAAAGCTGAAGCTTCCTTGCTTTTCACCNAACTGGATCACTTTTTCACAGTGCTAGAGATGAACTGCTTTCCAGCCAGGTTTACAAGGGAAACAGAAAAATGATCACCTGGCTGTACTCTCACTTCGGCTGATGCAGGATTATTTCTGGGAAAGCCATCTAGGGAGTCACTTTATCTTTTCCATAGAATACTGTGTGGCAGCCCTCAGCGGAGGTCTACACTGTNAAATAGTCCTAGTCTCTTGATAGAAATCCCTATGTCATTTGAAGGGAGTTCAACAGATAACCACAAGGCAGCAGAAATTAATAAACAATGCCTTCTACTAACCAAACTTTAAGGAATCTTGCCCTGATCTTTGACGTATCTTTCATCAATGACCATCACCACTAAGAAAGGAAGGGAATTAAGAGCCAATTGTATAAAGAGACCAGAGAAGGAGGGGCGGGAAAGAACCCAGCTGTAAGCATCAAGACAAATCAAGATATGCATACTAATTTATCCTAAGTAACAAACACTGCTCACTTGAGAAACTCAAACTAGTGTCCTGTATAGCTTAGAGGGCCTCTCCCAGTGTGACACAATGCATGAACAAAACTGGTCTGTCACATTAATATTTAAGCACAGCCACTCATTCGGGAAAAGAGCCAAGTGTGGAAAACTTGGGACTGAGATCAGAAAACTCTCAGCTTGGTGAGGACTTAGAGGGAGAAGGCCTGGCATAACATAGCTCCGTGAAGTTCTTTCCATAGTCGACTGATCACACCTCCTATTCGCAAGCCTGAAGTCCAACTCCTGTTACTGAGTCATATCTTATACCTCACCAGCTCCCCAAAGCCTCAGGACCCTTCACAGAACTGCTCTCTTGCATACCACCCCACTCCTTCTGCCCCTGACATGCCTGGCTCAGCACCTACTTGAAATATTAAGACACTTCTCCCTACCAGGGGCTAGAGGCATGGCTCAGTGGCAGAACGCTTTTCAGTGTGTTAGACCCTGGGTTCCCTTCCCAGCACCATAAAAAGGTCCCTCCAACCAAAACCTATGCTCACCACAGCCAGTCAAAGTATGCTAGACCTTTCCCCCTTTTTATACTTGTTTCTTTCAGTGAGTTGATGACACCTTTGCAAACAGAAGACTAAGAGGAAAAGGTGTAAAATACAAACACATAGGTGAATACAGTTCCACGTTCCTATCAAGGCAATCAACTCAAGGTCTCCCTCCCAGGCTAGATCAAGAGTGCTCCTAGAACATTCTGCATTCATGATAAATACCCAGATGACTAAAATACACTGTAAGTGCCTATTGACAAGTCTTTTCAGTAGCTCAGGAGCTGGAAAACTATAGCCTATGGGNCCAATACACTTCTGCACCTGTTTTTGTAAATAATTTTGTTAGCACATGGCCACACTTCACCTATATGGTTACTATTCCCGTGGATACACTACAATAGCAATGTGAGCCGCTGTAAAGATGCCAGCATACTCCCCATGCCCACAAATAAAAATGTTTACTATTTGATCTTTATAGCATCACCATCAAAACTTAAGTTTGGGTGTCTTTGTGGCAGTTTTCCAAAAGTTTTAACTGGGGAAGGAAGATTCAGCTAGAATGTGGATGGCATCATTCCATGGATTGGGGGTACCAGACTGAAGGGGAAAAAAAGGAGAAAGTGAGCTTAGCATCAGCATGCATCCCTCTCTCTCTCTCTCTGCTTCCTGGCTGTGGATACCACGTGACCAGTCACCGCATGCTCCTGCTATGACAGAGCACAACTTCAAACATAAGCCACAATAAACCTGGCTTCCCTTGAGCAGCTTCTCGTCAGTCTTTTGTTTCCACTGCAAGTAGAAACATTCTAATGCGGAAATGTCTTTTCCTTTTTTGAGACTGGGTCTCTGCATGTGGTCCACACAGGCCTCTAATTCCAGCCTTGTCACGGCCTCCTGTATTGTAAGTGTGGAGCCATTTTGTCTTATTTCTCTCTGCTTACTAATTAAGCTGAGGACTTGAAACAAGGGAGGAAGGAGGACATCGCTCTGGAGGAACCCTACTTCCAGAAGTCAGAGGGCTCCCGACGTGTGTTGGGTTTACTGAGCTAGGATGTTCATTCCCCTAATCCCCTGCTTCTTCATGGTTTCTTCAAACATACTTTATTTAAATAATATATGATAGTATGCAAAATTTATGACAGAATGTAGTTTTGAAATGTTGTACTCAATTGTTTACTATGAGTGGTATTCCCCCAGGGAAAGATATTATTATTTTATTATTAAAATTGATTGAAAAATAGGTGGGTGGAAAATTTATTTTTAAAAATAGAGAATTCTCTTTTAAAAGAACAAATCTATTTCACAAATTAAGCATTCTTCCTAGGCACTCTGCCAGCTACTTTGACAAAGTTATCACTCACTCATTGCCACAGACCTTTCACGGGCACTGTCATCCATGGGGGTTGAGAATGGTGCTTGCGTGCGACTATCAGGAGTCTAGCAGGGACTCACAGTGACAACATAGATTTTTTTGAGTCTGATGAATAGGCATCTCCATTCCAGTTCTGCCTCATGACAGCTGTATGACCCCAGTCAAAGACCTGACCCTTGTGCAAGCTCCATTTCAACATCTGTGATGTGGGAGGCACATACCCTACAATGCATGGTTGTTGTGAGGGTCAAGAGCAATGGTGGGGGTGTGCCAGGGCAGTGACTGGTACATGCTGATGCTTTCTATTGTTTTGTCAGCCTGCTGAGCAGTCCTCGGGGTTTGCTGACTGTTGGTGAGTGACACTTGAAAGCAGTAGAGTGACTGCCGAAAAGGTCTTGATTTACTCATAAAGTCACATTGAGCTGCTCCTATTATGGGGTGCTTTGCTATTCTACAGCATGTCTGCACAGCCAGCACTGGCTGGAAGAGGGGAGAAGATGAGGATAGAAAGGCCATGTGAGCATGTCTGCACAGCCAGCACTGGCTGGAAGAGGGGAGAAGATGAGGATAGAAAGGCCATGTGTGAGCNATCGTGCCCCTAGCTTCACAGTGTTCCATGGTAGTCTCCACAGTTTTCAAGCCCTCCTAGATCTCAGAGTATGATGCCTTTCACTTTGACCTTCCCAGCAGCATCCTAGGAATTGCAACTCAGCCCTCTTTAGCACTTCCTGCCATCAGCCCTTAAATACACCATCTCTCTGACCTTGAGCAAAGATGGCTCTAAAAAGCTGACACGGTAAACTCTAGTGGGTGCTCAGTCCCCCNTCCTCCACCTTGAACTATTAATCTCCTACAAACACTATGAATTGGCAGTGTGACAGCAGAAAGTGACCAAGCAGTCTGGCTCCTCCTGGGCTGGCCAGGCTTCATTCAGCTGGGGCTCAACTCTTCAGATACAGTCCTTGGGGCCAGAGAGGCAGAGGCATGGCTGCACTCCATGCAGACATTGGTGAGAATAGGCCCCTGACCATGTGGGTGCCTCTGGCATTCTGGGGACAAGCTAAGAAATGATTGTCCAAGATGTCTTCCCAAATCAAAGCCGAAAGCATTGGCAAGCTGAAGGCAGGAAGCCTTCCTGAAAAGTGCTGCCAGGTGATCAGCTCTTTGATGGATGGGCATGGGTTGGGGAAATGGAGTAGGCAGGAGAAAACTTACATCTTGTCAGAGAGTCCTTCACAAGCCAAGGTTGTTGCAGAGTTGCCCACACATGGCCCTTCACCATAATCTTGCAACCTGGACTTTTTGGGGGGTTTCAGCCCCTCCCACCGGCCACAGGTTTTGAAGTCTGTAACAGGCCTGGGATGAGGAGCTCCAGCAGGGACCGTCTGTTGGCACTGGGGCTGGGATTTTAGCAACACTCTGGAGATAGCTGTGATACTGTATTTAGTGAGTGGGGTTTGTGGCATGGTTGGACTTAACAAACCAGGACACTGGTGTTCCTTCCTTCCCAGCCTTTCCAAAGTAAGATTCTCCATCTCCTATGGATTAGTCAACAGAGGGCAGCCCTGCCAAAGCTTGGCAAGGGACAATCAAGCTGGCCCATGTAGTATTACCCCAAATCAAATCAGAAGCAAAAGATGGGATGAACAGATAAACTGAATGAGCCATGGGGCTGGTAAAATGGCTCAGTGGGTAAAAGTCCTTACTGTAAGAACTTGATGATTTAAATATGATCCACAGAACCCATGTAAAGGGAAGGACAGAACTGCTCTGCATCTGCAGGTGCACACCCACACATATACATCATTCACTCACACACACATGAATGCACACACACAGGCATGCGTACACACGCGCGCGCGCGCACACACACACGCACACACACACACACACACACACATGAGTGCATGCGCCACCACTACCACCACCACCACCAATAATAATGAATAAATAAATAATAAAATATTACTAATAATAAATAAAATAAATAAATAAGTGAATGATCCATGAAGGGAACCCTTTGTATTTACAGTCACTGCTACATTAACAGATGATGTGCTGCTGGCGACATCGATCCTCAGAGGGCATCAGTAGGTGGTCATCTAAGTAAGGGAATCAGAGGCTGGGCATGAAGCGCATAGGCAAGACCCTGGCAACAGAATGAATATATATATATATATATATATATATATATATGTATGTATAAAGGTGGAGAGGGAGCAATGGCTGATAATAATTATTTCTGAAATAATTTTCAGAAGTGTTCAGTTAAAGAAAGTTAAGCTGATATTTCCTTTGCAGGACCTTCCATCTCTTCTAAAATGCCAACATGAATCCTGAAAGGGGATTTATGCTCTGTGTGATGCGTTTTCCAAACTTATTTGGAAACTCTCACCCCTCGCCACACTTTTAAGGGTAGACGGTTGGACTGGAGAACATGAGAGACGCTTATATGTATATTCTGCTTGCCTTTCGTGACCTAATTCTGTCTATGAACATAATGCAAATTATAACACATGGAAATGCTTCCTGTAAGGCTNGGGTGCAGCCATCCTGTTGCCCCTCACAGTCCACCTGGTGTTGGGGGGAGGGGAGTCCGTGTGTGCTGAAGCATGCTCACTAAGCAAAGAAATGCTTCACACCTTCCAACAGAGAAAATACAAATGGTATTGCTCTGTCTTCTCAGGGGGTTATCATCACTAACAAGTTAGGACATGGGCAAATATTAAATACCCTTAGGATGTGACCTGCAAAAGGTCATCCACAGCAGAAAGCAGTCAACTGTGAAAAGTCCACTTTCTGAAAAAGTCTAACTACACGGCACATGGGCCCCTCCGACAGGACAACTGTTCAGCTTGCCAAGGTTCAGTGGTGGCTCCATNCTGTGCAAGCAATTTCTTACACGACCTTAGCCTCTCCAAACTCATCTTGCTACCCCAAAACAATAAAAAACAGTGTGGCACCAAGTGCTATCCCACTCATGTATCAATAGCTCAAGTCTCAATGGCTCAAGTGCCCATCCCTGGAATCATGGGTAAAGTGTGATCTACACATGAGATCTAATTACCATTCATCCTGAAAAAGGAAGGAGAACCTGATACAGGCTACAACACAGGGGACCCTGAGGAGACTGTGCTCAGTGTAGAGCTGTCTCGGAAGGATGCATACTGTAAGATTTAACTTATACAATGTCCCCAGAGGACCGAATGCATAAAGACAGAGCATATGGGCTGGTCAGGGCTGGGATAGAGACACAGGAAGTCAGAAGTAGAAGGGTGCAGATGGCTAGTCTAGAGAGATGAAGAGGCCCTAGAGTTAGAGAGTGGCAATTTCTATACAATGTGAATGTATTTCACATCAATGAAGCATGCAATTTAAAGACAGCTAAGATGAAAAAAAAGTCACATTATAAATATTAAATACAGATGCATAGACTCTGAGAACCCATGCCAAGGNCTTTGCAGACAGCCCTGGAACAACCCCTGCCTTTGAGCCTGTCTTTAGTCTCGTTTGCCACCTTCCTGAGAAACGTTTGAGATCTAGCCCTTGAAGTTCAGCATTTTCCATCACTGGCAGGCCACCAGAAAGTCATTTGCTGTCAGCAAGCATCCTTTTCCCCCAAGCTTGCCCATGGATAACAAAGCAGAGGTGCCCTGCCCACCAGTAGAAAGAGTGACCAGCCTATCCTACCTTCATAGCTATCCTCTCCTCCCAGCCTCTCCCAACATCCAACACAGGCTATTCCAGATCTCAGCTCTGTCCTCACATAAGCAGATCTTCTCTGCTTCATTGCCCAGGGCCAGGGTCCAGGCAGCCCTGCCCAGAGCCATCAGTGTGTGTAAGGGTTAAGAAATGAGAGGCAGGTGAAGTGAGGCTGGGAAGGAGGCCCACACATGGGCTGGTCATTGAGCTAGAAAGAATGGGGAGAATTCAGGGCCAGATCCTTGGGTAACCTCTGGCACATTGGTGCTACAGAGTTGAACTCTTATCAAGGGTAGCATTCAATGGCTACTAAAATCTATCCTCAATCCAAGGGTAATTCAGTGGCAGAACCCTTCCAATTTACTTTGAACTTTTAATGGATACTGTTAACTGTTTAAAATACCAAGGAGTTGGGCATGGCAGCATATGACTTTAATCACGGCACTTGGGAAGCAGAAGCAGGCAGATCTCTGTGAGTTCAAAGCCAGCCTGGTCTACATAAGGAGTCCTATGCCAGCCAGGGCTATATAATGAGACCTTATATAAAACAAAACAAAAAAATCCTAATCAAGGATATTAGCCTAAGGGCCAGCCTTTCAGAATATGACATCTATGTGTGGGTATGAGGCTTGTAAGCTATTGCCTATTCTCTGATGAACAGGTCTGAGACAGGATAAACACAGAAAGGAATGGGGTCAGCTCTAGATTACAGTCCTACCTTTAATGGCTTAGCTAAGGTTAGTAGCCCCAATGTTTTAGATTTGGAAAGTAGGAGTAGCAAAGAGATTCTAAAATAGAAGACATTTAAGGGAACCTAGGGAGCACTCCTAAGTCGAGATGTCAAATAGCCTGNGGACAAATGGAGCCAAAGGAAGAAGGTCCTGGATGTGAGGATGCAGAGTGGCNAGGTATGTTCCAGGGTACAGTGGCCATTTGCTAAAGTCGATCTTATTTATGTGTCCTGGCCCGTCATANAAATGCTTTAAGGCTGGAAGTTAACTGCAAGGCTGGAGAGATGGCTCAGTTGGTTAAGATCACTTGTTTCTCTTGTAGATGACCTAAAATGAGTTCCAGTAACCATGACATGCCACTTATAACTGCNTATAACACTCCAAACCCAAGGGATCCAATGCCCTTTTCTGACCTCCAAGGTTACCTAACTTTACATGCATATATCTCAATACAGTCATACAAATATACATAATTAAAAACAAAAAAAAATTTAAAGCTAAGGGAAACTGGAACAACTATATAAGATATTATTCAGACTAAGTTTCCTGATCTGAAATTTTTGGGACCAGAGATTCTTCAAGTTTGTGATTTTTTTCCAGATTTCAAAATGAGATATTAGAAGAGGATATTGGAGGAAGTGAGATATTGGAGAAGACTCAATGCTAAACACAAAATTCATTTATGTCTCATATGTACCTTGTAATGCAAGTCCTGAAGGTAATGTTATATAACATTTTCATAATTTTATGCATGAAACATGAGTTTAATGACCATTAAATTTTCTTGTGGCTTCTTGTTGCCATTCAAAAAGTTTCAGGTCTTGGAGCATTTTGTGTTTAAATTTATGGACTTTGTANTTTTGAAATAGAGATTCTCCACCTGAAGCAGGTAACTGAGTGACTATATTAAGAAGCCCACTGTAAGGTCCTTGCAGAAAGGCCTGGGGTTAGAGGTCAGTCTCCAGCACACACTCTGCTGAGGGGNNCTCTTCCACACACGTCACTGCAGGAATCCCCACAAATCCTCATGAAACATGTCTTCTCCACTTTGGAGAGCATGTTCCAATCCTGAGCAATTTGCTATGGCTGCTCAGTGAGAAGTTGGGTGGTCCAGATGAAAACTCAGTCCTTAGGCATTGAGCTCAGTCTACCTTTGTCTACCTCTGCCCAGGCATCAGTGAGTACACACCTGCCTTCCTCTCTGCTGTGTCAGCAAAGGCTCCTCTAATGACTGCAGCTTAGAAGTTAGGCTGTCTGCAACTCAAACCCCAGCCTGTGTTCAGCATGCTCAAGACCCTGGACATATTTCACATCACAAAGAAAAGACAAAATAAACCATCTTATTTTGATCTTTTGATAGATGCTGCTATTGTTAGAAATATCCCAATCAAGNATTCCAGCCTTTTGGAAGAGGACCAAATTCCTGGCCCCTGCCCCTCCAAATAGCCTCACTTCCATGCTGTTAGCGGGGCTGCTCTTTGGTCATCTTGGACCTAAGCAAGGCAGAACTTGCAGTAGGTCACCTGTCATCTGTCTATCCTCTTGGGCACCATCATTTCAACAGCCACTAGGCTGAGAGCATCACTTACTCAGAATATTTGGGGGCTCCACCTCTAAATGGTTATCTTCTTGGAAGAGCATCATCAGTTGCTTAATCTGCTTTGTAGGGAGCACAGCCCCAGCCAGGGTGACATACTTACACAAGCACAAATGAGCTTNCTAACAACACTCAGACTGGCTCACAAACCAGAGTGGCGTGAATAGCCTGCAGAACAGCCTAGCTTATTCCAGCCAAACTGGATGCCCACCTACCCTCACTGCTCTCCTCAAGGGTATTAGGTGGGAGGTGAACTGAAAAGGTGGCTGGCTTCTCTCACCAACTCATGCCTGGGGAGTACTTCCTTGGTTTCCTCTTGAGCTTAGTAAAAGGAGCAAGTGGGTTCCTTCAGGGCAGGTTCACCAAAGAAGTCTAGTGCCCTGCTCACTGGAATTTCCCTACAAACAGGACTCTCTCTCTCTCTAGCCCTTTGCATTTTATACTGGGCTGCATAAGAGTGGGCATGGCATCTGCTGTGTTGTCTGGGGTTTTGCCTAAGGATTTTTCAGCCCCCAGGTGCTTACCCTCACAGGGTCATTTTCACAGAAGGGAGGATGAAGAAGCTGTGGAGAGGAGGGGTACCTCTCTCACATGCCACCAACGTAAGATGAAACTCAACCCAATCAGCTACCGAGTAACCCTGGGGTTACCCAGAGCTGCTGCCTGGCAGCATCACTTCTAGGTGTGACATTTCCCCACTGACAGGACCCCATCAGTTCTCAGGGCCTCTCCATCAGCCCTGGGGGTTGAGGCCTGGAAGAAGTGGGATCACAACTGTCAGGGCCAAGGACCCACATCTCTTGGAGGTGACATCCCCCTCTCCCACAGCCCCTTCTCATCACTTCAGTNTCCTCTGAAAAGAAGAGACCAAGAAAGAAGTTTGCCTGGCTCATAAAGAAGTCAAGGCGTTACATAGCTGGCCTGATTCTGCCAATCAACTTGTACCTATTAGAACCGAAGGATGAGAGGAACAATAGACAGGAGGAATGGAAAGGAACACGAAGGGTATTCCAGTATTCACAGAAGTCTACGGTCCTGAACAACCCAATGCACATTAGCAGGTAGGGAGAAATGCACGGTATGGAAGACATGTGTAGTAGGGCAGGCAAGCCTTCGGCAGAGTTCCAGACTCTTGGGTCAGGAATATTAAAACAANACAACAAATAAAAGAACATGGACCCTCAGGAAACCAGAAAGGGGCCTGGGAGAGGGGAAATAGGGGCTTTAAGGGCAGGAGTGCACAGAGCAAATGTGATATGGAAGTGGAAGTAGGGATGTTGGCAATGAAAGGTTTGAGCAGGGATGGAAGTGGGGACAAGGAGATGAGGAAAGAGGGGGAGTCAACCAAAACTTGGTATATGAAAACTCTGTAAGAAAACCTACTATACATGCAAAATTTGAAAAATAAAATCTTGTTTGAAAAGTGGTATCCTGTGTGGATGGATAAAACTATTTCCAAAAGTCATAGGTTATCAAGTGAAAATTCACAAGCCTTTCTATGAGTTGTTAGTAAGGGAGGCCCCTACTGTTGAAAGCACTATATACTATAGTTCCAGGGCTTAGAGAGATCAAACTGGAACTGAGCTAGCCGCTCCCTCCCCGTTAGCTAGCTTTCATAGTGTCAGAATGTGTTACACAGGCTAGTAGAAAAATGACCAATTACTCTACTCAACTGTGAACACGGTGAGTGACAATATAACCTGCCAGGCAAAACGTACCCATTGGCACAATAGTGGCACGGCTGTACAAGGGTAACTGATACTTTCCCAATTGGATTTCAAGCCTGCTCCACGGGAGGGAATTCACATCAGGTATTGTAAACCTGCTCAAAAGTCTCTGGCTGGGNAGATCACAGGCCTTAGCAGGGAAGCTATTGCTGTTTTCCTTAATAGATATGTTGTGTCTATCAAATTGCCTTCTAAATATTTACNTTTGGGCCTGTAGGTTAGCACTACTGTCAACATTGGTTAAGAGAAGCTTCACTTCTCAGTGAGTAGCAGCTACTGCAGTGATTCATAACTAGTCAAAGCACTGAGAATAAGTGACTGTTGTATGTTCANCNCTAACCATATTGCCCTCCAAAACTCAAGGAACATCACAGAAGAGGGTGCAGAAAGAACACAAGAGCCAGAGGAAGGGGTGGAGTGCTATGGAACTCTGACTTCTGGGCTTGATGTGGTTCCTACACTCATGAACTCACAGCAAAAGATTGAGTGTGATGTTCCTTTATGGAGGAGGGAGGGGCTCACAAGATCCCACCACTGTCTGAGGATCTATAGGCAGCTAACAGTTGCTGGAGGAGGGAAGAGATGCTTTCTTTGGTAGTGTACCACTGGTACGGTGCCCTCATTCCTGTAAATAACCCGTGACCTACATTCATGTAAATAACCCTAATAAAACTAATTGTCTCATCAAAACCAAAAAAGCATGAAAATAGAAAGGTGACAAGGGAATTGGGGAGTGGGGTATTGGGAAGAGGAACAGGAGGAGCAGCAGGCATAGGAGGAGACAAGAGGTGGTAGTAGAGGGTGAATATGATCAAAATACATTCTATATGTGAATGACAATATCATAATAAAATCCATTATTATGCATCACTAATGAGAGCAGATAAATGTAAAATAAATGAACTTTCAAAAAGTAATGGAGGCCACAAGGACTGAGAAACCGTGTGTGTGTGTGTGTGTGTGTGTGTGTGTGCGTGTGTGTGTGCATGTGTGTAAATGATAATCATTTTGCAAAAGATGTATTGTTTGTGCAGGAGAAGAAAGGTGGAGAATAAAGAATCTCCTACCCAAAGCCTGCTATGCCCATCTCTTCTGGATCCTCTTGTGTGGTCTTTCAAAACTTCGTACATTTTAAGTTGTGAGAGTCAGCTATTATGTTTGCTAAATAAGTTCAAAGAGATCAGGAAAGAAAGATTGCCATGTACTATCACTGTAGTTAAGGGAGAAATGCCTTTGGGGACTTTAAAACCTCGTTCAGGATGATAAACTATGAGTCTTGAAAGTCTCTGGCAACCTCTGCCTTAGTTTGGAAATGGGTCCCTCAAAGAGGATGTGTTAAAGACTTGGTCTCTGTCTGTGGTGCTGCAGGGAGATAATGAGCCCACTAGGAGGTGAGCCTTGAAGGGGATATAAGGGCCCCAGCTCTTTCTCTTCTTCTGATCCTGCTTCCAAGCCCCATGAGGAGAACATCTTTCTCTACCACACACTCCATCACGACATGCTGCCTTATTGAGGCCCAGAAGCAAAAGGCCACCTGACTGTGGAAGGACACCTCCAAAATGGGAAGTCAAAACATACCTTTGTTCTTAAGGTGATTAGCTCAGGTGTTGGACACACCTTCACCTGTTAAGTGTGATTCATTTTGGCTGCCTCCAAAACTACTTCTGAAAACAAGATTCATTATGAGTTAGAGTCCTGNCTTCTTCATTACCCCTCCCTTTGATCAGTTATCTAAGATTCTGCCTAAAGGGAACTAGGGTTATAAAGGGAATAAGAAGGGAAGTGAGAAATCAATTACATAGGCAAGAATCTCATTGGACTTCTCAGAAAATTACTAAAAATAAATCTTCTATGAAAACGAAGTAATTATTAAAACAAACAAAACTCCCAAACCTGGAGCACACNGTGAAGGCTCATCATGAAGTTGAGCTGCAGAGACCGTCAAACTGTAGATGGACCTTTACAAAAAGCACATCCCCTTTCGTGTCATCTGCTTTCACTGGGCCCACCTACGTGAGGATCCCTTCTGGGCGGACAGTAGCTTCTGAGGATCAGCCAGACTGGTGTCACATGTCAGCACATTGATTTCAATCCCTCATGCACACCAAAAAAGTGAGTCTTGGTCATTAGTGACATCCATTTGTGCAGAAACATGTAAAGGCTGTGTTTNCAGGTATGCTGCGGCTGTAAGAATGGCTAACCTTTATTACCACTGAGGAGCTGGAGGAGAATAACTACCCTAGGCCATCCTGGACAGTGTGATCCCTCTTTCCTCCCTATATTCTCAATTGCACAGCAGAGGAGCCCAGGTGACAGAGCTGATTCTCCACAGCAGGGACATCTGCTGGGTATGGTCAGAAAATACCCGTCTACCCTACTATTAGCCCAAGCCAGACCTTCTACACTTGGGGCATCAGGGCTGGACCCAGATCCATAGGATGAGCAGCAGTCTTGGCCTCTACCAGCTAGAGGCCAATAGCAGCCATACCTCCCCCATCCACCTAGGTGTGACAACCAAATAAAGAGAATAAATGTCCCTAGGGGGAATCATCCCACACAGCATCATCCAGGGAGTGTCTTTAAACCACAGATGTCTCGGGAATTTCCCAAAGCTTTCCAGTAAGCCTAAGTGCTCTGGACTGACCCATTCCTGACTCAGAGACCTGTTCATTCTAAGAAAAGGCACTGTGATACCAAGTCCTGAAAATCATCAGCTCACAATAATGACACCATTCAGACCCCAGACTAGCATGGCTTCAAATATCCAGTGGCTTTTTAAGACGAGTCGAACTTATTTTCATCATCAATAGCCTCATGGATTCGCACTTGGGGTTTGAGATGGCCTGTATGTGGGTTATGCTAGAATTAGATCATGTGATCTCTCAGATGGGAGCCATTTCCCCTTACTGACCNCCTTACTGGTGCCAGTCAGCATGTGCAACAGCTGAGGTCCATGCATTGGCCAGCACAGCATGGGATGGGATGGGACTGTTGGACTAGGGAGGCAAGAAGAGCTGAGGGAGGTGAGGAGATGGCTTGGAGGGGTAGCTTCTGGGTTGCAAAGACATGGTGTTATCTTAGAAACAGATTAGCAGCTGGTATACAAGTCTGGGTGGGGACAGAAGCAGGAAAGCCAGCCAGAGACTGTGAAAGTCCAGCCTACAGCAAGAGTGGCTCAGCTATATTGTGGACACCAAGTGATGAGATTTGGGGCAAAAGAGAAGATAAGATCACAGGCCCCAAAAGAGTCCCATCCAGCAAGCAACAAGTCTAGGGCTTCNAGAAACATCCACACTGCAGATCTGATCCATATGGGTATGCTCTATGCAGGGCTGTGCTGGTACTCCAGGGTTGTGCTTGAAACTGCACCCCTAGAACCTGTGTGTTCAGAATGGGACAATGTTTAGTGACAGGACCTTCAACAAGATAAGGAAAATAAAGCCATGTAGGTGATCCTTAATCCAATATGACTGGTGCCTTTTCAAGAGGAGGGGCTGGGGGAGATGACTCACTGACAGGGTACAGGCTTGGTATGCTGGAAGCTCTAAGTTCCATCCCAGCACAGAAAAAGAGAAAGAGATAAGGACAGGGACATGCAGGGGTTAGACAGTGAGTAGAAAGGAAAGGCAACCNCTTGCAAGTGGAGGTGTGTGTCAGGAGAAACCATGCCTGTTTTACTGTGATCTGAGTGGATTTCAGCAGGCACAGCTGAGAAAATGCATGGCCCCTGTTTTAAACTGCCCGGTCTATGTNATTTGTGACAGCAACTATCTGAGCTAATCCAGGGAGGCCAACTGGAGCCTCTCAGCAGTCCCATGAGATCTGTCACNTGGCTANCCTGACAGTCATTTTGCAGCAGCAGAGACCATACAGTGGCCAGTGGGTACACTGGGCTGAACTGTCACCTCCCAGGGGTGCATACGTGCACAAGAAAAAGACAACATGTAGGCAAGGACACAGCCACANGTAAGACAAGAGCTTGCTGAAGGAGTTCCAAAAGGTAGAGACTAATGTGAATNTGTGATGGGAACAGCACCAANGGGGCTGTGGGCAGAATCCTGGGGGAGACAGGAGCCTAAGGCTAGGATGAGGCTGGCTTCTCTCCTCTGGGTTTCCCCATGTTACAAAATCTCCCTCTTCTGTCATTTTCCTGTTTACAAGTTTCAAGAGACTTGTTGTTTACTGCAGGATGGGGAACTGAATTCCTACCTAGAGACAAACTCCAGGGCCAAGGAGGGTGGAGTTTCATGTCTATCTACACCCAGGCTGGGAGTCTCCACACCCTGTACATGTCCCCGTCAGCTATCACCAGCTCCTTGGCAGAGAAGTTCTGTCTCCATTCTCTACATATTAAAACTGATATGGCACATCATGCCAGGGCTTTCCTTTGCACCTCTGGGCTTCTATGCTTCAATATGTTCTCTTACCTGGACATCACGCCACCCTCCCAGCTGTGCCCACCTCTGCACCTCCCACCTCTGCCACCCTCAGCTTCTGGCTCCACTCTTTATCTGGATCCTCACATTACAGATGTATCCACCTCTGCATAAGCTCCTCCTCCAGGTCTATGTCACCATCTACGTCACGTGCCCATGGTGATATTCTGAGACAAGGACCAGAAAATTGCCTCTGAGAGGGAAAATGAGAGGGGTTGCACTAGTTGTCTTCAAGAGGACAAAGTTCACAGCCATGTTGTTTGCAACGCCTCAATGAGGGGAGGGGGTAGCCCAAGTGTCAATCATGGATGAAAGGCTAAACAAAAAAGGATGTATTCATAAACATAGCATAATTCACCTCAAGAAGGATTCTGATGCTACAACACAGATGAACCTTGGGGACGTCTTCAGCAACATATGACAGTTGCATGGGGACATACATATCTCCATTTACATGAAATACCTAGAACAGTCAAAATCATAAAAAAAGAAAGTAGAATGGTGGCCATTGGGAGCTGGAGGTTGAAGGATGGGAAATGACTGTTTAAACAGGGACTAAGCTAAGCTGGGAAAATGAAAGGGACAGACTGGATGAGGCTACACACGNGTGTGAACAAACATAGTGACACCAAACATTCTTAACAATGGTCAGTTTTGTGATGTATGTTATCAGCATTNAAAAAANTNAAACAATTTTGTAAAACCATGAGACAGCAACTTTGTGTTCATTCTACATGTTATATATACACAATTGCCACTGGGGACTTCCACAGTATGTGACAATCAAGGGTGCTCAATTTGTAAAGTGTCTTTTGAACACAGAGAGGCAGCGTGTAATCTAATCTGGGAGGAAACACTATGAAGTGCAAATTATGAGGCTGAAAGCATAAACCATAATTCAGCATGACCTCTGGGAGCCTCTCTAACATCCTCTCCTTTTTTAAAAATGACACCAAGCAGCAAAGTATGACTGCTAGTGAGTAGGATCATACAAAGGGCTGACTCTTCTTTTTTCCAGTTCAAAAACAAAAGTCTGATAAACACTCCACTCGAACTGCTATGACTTAACATTCTCTACCACACATCCCTATGACTCAGCGCTTTGGTTTTCAGTCCAGATAAGTGACCCAACAGCCTGGCTCCGGGAGCAGCAACTCTGCAGTGTGAGCAACTCCCTGGCTCCCCCATGTCATAGAACACACCTTAGGCCACTGAAGACTAGAAAGACACCTGCTCAAGGCTTTGTGATGCTGCTTCTTGGCAAAAGTGGGGCCTCTCCTAAATGAGTTTGGCTTTTTACCACAAGAAAGTAGAAAAAGATGTGAAATACAACAAAGGAAGGTGGGGGAGAAAATGATTGAATATGAACAATAAGTAAAAGTGAGGCAGACAGACGAGGGAAGTCTCAGGGTACAGGGCCTGCTTAGCTTTGCAGCAATGACATCTGACGTACGTGTGTGTGTGTGTGTGTGTGTGTGTGTGTGTGTGTGTGTGTGTGTGTATTTCTTGACAATGATAGCCTAGGGCTACTAGAAGCAGGCCCAGGCCCACATATCCCCACTTTCAGAAGTATCCACACTTGGCTTCCTGCTCGACAGTGAGGTATTTTACTACACAGAATGTACTTGGACTCTACACAGGGCTTCTACAAATTATGGAGCTGGTTCAAATATGGTAGCAGAGGTATAGGTGAGAATTTGCAACGTTTTTCCAGTTTCTGATGTCCAGGGGCATTTTCCAAGGTCGTTGGATGACATGGAACTAATGCCTACAGTCATTTTTAATCATTCCAAAAGAAGCCTCAGGAGGTCCCNACCAATAGCACACTGGGTTTGAATGGCCAGGCAAGTTACAGGTTGAGTGTCTGGAAAGGAAGGGGATACTTTGTTTAAAGCATTTAACAACTAAAAAGATCTTCTTCCAATCCTTTACCCCAGGCAGAGAAGAACCAGTCCTGCGACGAGTCACATGATTCCAGAGTTCCCCAGCTCAAGTAACTGCATAC
>LZPO01034921.1:92989-108316 GCA_001675575.1 Neotoma lepida
ACCTCACCAGAACAGTCAGCACTCAATGAATGGTAGACATTTATTACTGGCTCCACTCACTACACACCACCTACATATTCTTATCTGAATTGAAACGTAACAGGCCAGGCTTTCTTTCGTTCTGCTTCAGTGCTGATTCTTTGAAAGGAAGCCCTCTTGATGTCTAGTTCTGCCTCCTTTACCCATCTGCTCACTGGGACACTATTTGATGTTTTGTAACTTATTGCAAAACCCAGCCATTGATCTTAATAATGGCTTGTCTAATTGGAATAATAATCATAGGGAACTTTGGAGGGATTTGCTTTCAGATCCACAGTCATTTGAACCTCAGATCCAGGCCTGAGATGAAGTGAGAGTTAGATGCCTCAGAAACCGCTAGTTTTAGAGTCTCAGTCATCTCATTTCCAGTGTTCTTTCCTTTCAACGTGCAGGGACAGGGGTGTTTACCAAGATGTCTGTTAAAAAGGAGGGCAGATACTCTTTGACTAGTAATNGCTTTGCTGCATATGAATACATCAAAACATCCTGTACACATTAAATGCATACAATGAAATAAAGTTTATATCCTTCCAAAAAGTAAGGACTATAAAACAAAGCCTGTTTACCTTTTTAAGAAAAGCTGTTTATTAATGTATGCTTTTAGGTGGGTGCAGCCCTGGTCCAGAAGGACCTTCATTTTGAGGCTCTTTCTTCTTATTCCATCGGTAGCAACAATCCTCAAAGGGTGCGTTTTGAGATTTTGGAGACAAGCTGAAAAATGGTGCCCTCTAAAACTGAAGCAGACAGAAACCACCACCAAATGTTTGGAATTCAGCAGCAGCAGCAGCCTCGACCCAGGCATTGTAATTAAGTTACTGATTAGATTAGGGGTTTCCCTAAATCCCTCTAAGGGATCAACATTTCTCCCAAATCTAGTCAAGAAGATTAAAATGTAACTAATTTAAAATAAACTGGCCTTCTATTTATTAAAACGCACCACAAATGACCTCTTGATGAGCCCTAGAACAAAAGGAGTAAAGCAGAATTGACATTCCAGAGTGGAAGAAGGCCTCCAAGGTGAGTATTTAAAGGCCACCCTGNTGGTACAGAGAAGCCCAAAAGACACCTGCCAGCAGCAGCCCCACCCCTAATTTTCTGCGTGGCCTTTGCTATTACCTGCTGTTGGTTTTGCTTACCTACTGATTTTGCTACCTCCCACCTCCAGAGTGGAAGCACCTTGTGGTCCCCTTGCTCAGTTGTATTCCTGGGAGCAATAACAACACGTGAGATTCTCAGTACGTACTTGTNGAATGACTGAATGTCNAATGCACNCAGCTGTGATCATCTGATGATGCCATCTATTNAGATCTACAACTGACTTTACTTTGATTCTCAAGTCATTAAGCAAGCTTTTCATATTTGTTTAATCTCTCAAACACAGTGCTCAGCTGAGCAAACATGAGAATTCAGATGCACATGACAATTGCATGCCTTGTGAGCTGTTGTGGCTAATGGATTCACTCCTGATATGAAGTTGTCATTGGATTGCAGATGAAGAACAGCTCACACACTACATGTAAGGTTTCCAAAAACATCCCTGCCAGCATTTCAAAATGGAAGGACTAAAATGTGTTTCGGAATTCTCTGGACACAGCAGAAGTCTGGCTCGTTCCTTGCCCCATATGTGTGGGGGCCATCCTCCCTTGAAATAGCAGGCAAGTGTTCCCCAGCTTGTCTTTATCCCTGCCTGGTACACATGCAGTACACATGCACGTCATCCTCCAGCCTCTGGAAGCATCTACATGTGAGTTCATGACCCTAATTCATATTAGCATCCTGAGTGCACTGTTGCTGTGAAGAAGCTGAGTCATCCTCTCTTCCTCTGACATTCTGTTAAGTAATCTATCCTTTGCAATTNCCCAAAACTGAGAAAATGAAAATATGATGCAACCTAGGTAACAATCTACTAGGATGATTCTCTCTGCCCCCCGCCCCGAGATAGCAGGAGAACAAAAATGATTTTTGGCTTNCCTCTAAAATTGAGGGACACCCAAGTTTTAAAAGTTATTCCCAAGGAATTGGTGTCAGAGTTAACNAACTTGAATCAGAAACCACATCATACTAAATGGATTTCAGATTGTTTCCACTCATCTGCTCATTTTCTTTCTATTTGAGTTATAGCTGAGNAGATCACATACTGCATCATTCTTTTGTTTTATGGTAGCTTAATTTCTTCCCTTCAGATGCTTGCTTGAAAGATAGGTTACCTCGCTTTTCAACAGTGTTCCCTTCTTGTGATGGGAAGCAGCTCCCAGCTATAGCTATGTATACAGTATTCAAACATTATTTTTTATCATCCTTTGGCTTCTGGAATGTCAACTCTTACTCTTTAACAAGGAATTTGACATTTACAAAACCTATCATAAATCAAAATGAAAAAGCTACTTTCATTCTCTGGCAGCAGAAGTAATAAAAATGTCACACAAACTCTCCTAAGGAAAGCTGTGGGTAATACCTGGAGAAGAAGCCACCTGCTTGTCTGTGGCAAACCANATTCATCCTCCTGCTCACAAATCGCAAGAAAATAACAAAGTCTTCCATGCAAAAAAGNTACCCCACTGCCAGTGGGATCAGCAGGGCCCAATTACTTTAAAAAGCTTTGTTAAAACTTAATTTCAAATTGGGTGGGTGGTGGTGTTGCACACCTTTAATCCCAGCACTCAAGAGGCAGAGGCAGGCAGAGCTCTGTGAGTTTGAGGCAAGCCTGGTTCACAGAGTGAGTTTCAGGACAGCTAAGGCTATACAGAGAAACCCTGTCTTCAAAAACAAAGAAAAAACAAAACAAAATAAAACAAAACAAAACAAAAAAACACCTTTATCTCGAACTCTTTTATTGAGTTAAAAAATTCTCCTAGCAAATGTATGTAGAACTTGATGTTGGTTTTNGCTCTGTGAGTTTGAGGCAAGCCTGGTTCACAGAGTGAGTTTCAGGACAGCTAAGGCTATACAGAGAAACCCTGTCTTCAAAAACAAAGAAAAAAACAAAACAAAATAAAACAAAACAAAACAAAAAAACACCTTTATCTCGAATTCTTTTATTGAGTTAAAAAATTCTCCTATCAAATGTATGTAGAACTTGATGTTGGTTTTTTTGTTGGTAAGAAATCTGTTGCTTTTATGGGGGGGGGTGAAAATATGAAAGGGGCTGCCAGGCCTGGCCTTACAGGTAAGCTTGAAATGCTTTGTCCGAGCACCAGAACAGCCACCTTCTCACCCTGCACTTGGCTTCTCGGGTAAACACTGGGTTTTGGGTTATGGGTGAGCAATGTCTTCATTGNCATTGCCATGCAGGCTTTGGGGAAGGACGGTTAAAGTAACAGAGACGTAGGGCAAGGAATTTTCACTTCCTAAGATGGATAAAGGATGTTCTTTAAACAGCCCTTTGTATTTCTCTCTTCCTACTGGACTAGAGACGAAGAAAACCCCAGCAGATGCTCTGGACTTTTCCTACTCAAATCTCAAGTCAGTAAATACATTTCTTTCAATGACTAGAACTTACAGAAAAATAATCAATACCTCTAAAANACACAGTACNTTATAGACCCAGAATATACCTTATGAAACTACATGCTTTACCCAATGTATTTATGTTGTTGTTTTTAAGACAAATTTTATGTATTTGTTTATTCATTTTAGAAACAGAGACCATGCAACCCAGGTTAGCGAGTAATTTCAACTGTAAGAGAAAGCCATCTTAGCAGCTTTACCCACTTATATTTGTAGTTTTTCCTATAGAAATAATAACATTTCATTTAAAACCCTCTAAGAGCACTTGGGAGTCAGAGGCAGGTGGATTTCTGAGTACAAGGCCAGCCTGGTCTATAGAACAAGTTCCAGGAAAGCCAGGGCTACAGAAAAACCACATCTCAAAAAAATGAATGAACGAACTAACTAACTAAATAACTAAATAAATACAGCCCTCTAAGATGGCCTCCAGTTTAGACTGAAAATAATATGCATGGCACTAGGCAAAAAATAAATTTTTCTGTCTTTGAAACGCTGGAGGTGGCGCCTAGGGCTTGGAACAGGCTAGTGAGTACACTACCATTGAGCCACTTCAGCCCTAGACAAAGCTTTTACACTCAATGGTGCTGATTACGTAACTTGAGTAATCATAAAGGACTTTTCTTGGGTTAAGAAATAAGCTATGTATGTTTAGTAATGTCCCCCTGAAGCTCGAGTGTTGAAGGCTTCATNCCCAGGGCATCAGTGCTGAGAGGCAGGACTTTAGGAGGTGATTGATCGTGGATTAACTTGTTTATGGATCCATAACTTGAGGGACCATTGGAATGTGCTGGAAACTTCAGGCATTGGGTCTTCGGTGGAGGAAGGAGATTCCTGAGGTGGCCCTGGAAGAGTATGGAAGTATCGAAGTACAAGTCGGTATTTCTTCTCTCTGTCTTCCTGGAAGCCATGAGGTTACAGATTTTCTCCTACACACTCTTCTATCACAATGGACTAGTTCATACCAGACCCAGAAACAGTGGAACCAAGTGATCATGGACCAAAACCTTTGAGTGGCAAGCTGGCACAAAGCTTTCCTTCCTTTAATATATTTCTCTCGGCTGTTTTGAAGGAGCAACAGAAATCTATCACACAGTATCTGCTTACTGTTTCCAGCCTAAACCGTGGACTTTCTTACAGGGTTCCAAATTAAATTTTATTGTTTCTGGAGCAAAGTTATAAATGTGTAGAATCATGGATCTCCTGGAACTGGAGTTATAGTTGCTTGTGAGCTGCCATGTGGGTGGTGGNAACATGGTCCTCTACAAGAACAGTCAGTGCTCTTAACTGCTGAGCCCATCTCTGTAGGCCCTTTTAATGAAGTTTTGTTTTGTTTTGTTTTTTAAATGAAACTGAATTTAAAATTTTTGAACTCGGAGAACACTTTTCCTATTGATAAAGCAATTCACTCCAATAATACCAACAAGGTCACCTAGCATTCAGAACCTAAGTGTCTAATACCATTCTCCATTGAAGGAGCCAGGGCTCCTTGGTGGAATGTTTGATTCTGGGACTGCAATAGGAAATATACAAGATGATTCCGGGGCATTGTGGAGTGCCAGGAAGCAGGCAAGTTGTGCATACTCTCCACACTTACCACAGATACTCACAGGTGTAAATCGTAGAGACATAGGCACTGACTGAAAGCTGCTAAAAGGTGTGCTTGAGCTCTGGAACAATTTTAGCAGTAAATACCATAGGATGACAACCCAGANCATAGCATGGCTATGAATGTATAACAATAAAAATAAGTGATCAAATAAGTACACGTCATAAATAAATGACTGACAACATACCACAGAGATATTTGCACACTCATGTTTACAGCTGTACTGGTTAGAACAGCTAAGAAATGGAGACAGGCCACATGTCCATCAACAGATAAATGGATATTCATAATCCATATACACAAAATCATTTTATTCCTTCACTAAGACAAGTGAAATCACAACATTTGCAGGAAAATGGATAGAACTAGACATCATTATGTTCAGTGAAATAAGCCAGACTCAGAATACTGTGTGTGTGTGAGTGTGTGTGTGTGTGTGTGTGTGTGTGTGTGTGTGTGTGCAGGTTATGAAAGTACAAAGAGGACTATGACGGAGGAAGGAGAGATCTTAATGGGGGATGGGAGACAGGAAGAAAGGATGATGACATATAAGTGGCATGGAAGCAGAAGGGGGAGGGAACTCATTAGGGAGAGGGGGAAAGTGTCAGTCAGCAAGAGGGGGCACAGGGGAAGAAGATGAGTAAGAACAAAGTATAATAGCATACATGTATGAAAATATGGAATGAAATGCTCACTTTGTATGCTCACTTCAAAACAGTGAAATTAATGACTTAATAAAGATGGAGAACTGGTCGATAATGCATAAGAATTATACCTTATGTNGATGCCCTGCTGCCGTAGGTGGGCTGCACAGAGTGACTCCTGCCAAGGACATGGTGAGAAGCAAGGGAGNAAAACATCTGAAGATCCAGGCTAGAGGAGAAAATCCTACAGACAACTTCCTCAGTTGGTTCCTAAGCTGGAGGTTTAGGAGTAGCAACTTTTAAGTCTGTCTTGTTCCATTTGCCTTTGTGTTTCCATATTCTACTACATTTTTACCATAGACTTAGGTGTGCATTTGTTTTGTTTGTTTATTTATTCATTTGTTTGTTTGCTTGAGTCAGGTCTCAGGTCTCCTGTAGCCCAGGCTGACCTGGAACTTACTACATAGCTGAGGATGACCCTGAACTCTTTATCCTCCTGCCTCAGCTTCTAGAGTGCCAGAATTACAAGTGTGNATCACCACACTCTGCTCTGAACATATACTTAAACCAAGGTTTTCTTTTGTTTTTTGGAGCTTTTCTTGCCTCAGTGATTCCATTTCTTTAAAGTTAACCTCTGGGGAAGCTGCAAAATTCATGGGTACAGAAGAACCAGCCCATTTTCTAGGTAGTGTGGCAAAGCAGGTTGTAGCCTCCAGGTGAACCCTCTTTGATAGAGTCTTTTTATCAGCCACAAATATCCCGTGAGTATAAATCTATCTACATTCGAGTAAAACTCCATTTTCTGGTATGTGCCCCTAAAGGATAGAGCCCCTGATTTATCTTCCTCTGTAGCACTATTGCATGTCACAGGGCCTGACACTCAGTAGTACTTGCTCAATGACGGAAGGCAGGAAGAATGGAATGACAGACAGTATTTTTGCAGGGGGAGGGGGCACAGTACCTTTTAAGTNCAGAGGAACAACGGGAGTGAAAGCTGAGAGNCNGTGAAGACAAAGACATGGGCAAGAATGTGTAAGATCTGTGTCTGGATGGTGGATGGCTTTTTCACAAGGTGGTTTACTTCCAGTAATTGCTATAATTTGGATCTGGAATGTTCCCCCAAGGCTAATGCAAAAGGTTTCATCCTCAGCCCATGGCCCTTTTGGAATGTTGTGAACCTTTAGAGAGTAGGGCATAGTGAAAAGAAGTGGGGTNGCTGGGGCATCCCCTGGAAAGAGACACTGGGTAACGTTATAGAGCTTCTGGTTGAATGGCCTTTGACAGACTTTTCGTCAGCCTCCTCCTGTCCGTCTCTCTGTTTATTAGACACTGTCAGGTGAGCAACCTTTTCTTCCACCCTTCCCCACCAGGATTTGCTGCTTTGCACAGATGCAGAGGGGACAATGGCAAATGACCACAGCCTGAAATCCCTGACAGTGTGAGCTAAATTTGAAGTTGATTATCTTATAGACAGCACAAGTTTTCAAAAGGAAAAATCTAATGGCTTCAGAGATGGTTCAGTGGTTAAGAGCATGTGTTGTTCTTGCAGAGAATCTAGATTCAGTTTATAGCATATATACGNTGGATGGTTCAAAATCGTCTATAACTCTAGCTCCAGGGGATCTGACACTGTCTTCTGACCTCTGCAGGCACCAAGCATGTATGTTGTACACAGACATACATGTAGGCAAAACACTTCGATACATTAAAAAAAATCTACAAGAAAAGGGGAAAACTGCAGGGAAATACCACATTTAACCACCCAAGTTAATTGAGGAAGGATTCACATACATGAATCAAATGCTCAGTTTGATGATGTATGTGCGCCTTTGAAGTCCAAATAAGAACAAAACATTTCANTCACCTGCAGAATGGTCTGTTGTATTCTTTGCAACCAATCTCCTGCTCCCACATGACCCTCTAGGCAGTGGTTGGTCAGCTTTCTCAAACTACAGATTGTATTTCCTGGTCTAGAATCCTGAAAAAGTAGAACCAAGCTACACACGCTTNTTCATGTCTGCTTCTCTCACTTTGCACATAGCTTGTGAGATCTACTACCATGCGGTTGTTGCCTGTACCAATGTTTCATCCCTTTTTGCTTCTAAATAATATTTGACTGTATGAATATACCACATGTTGTTATCTGTTCTCCTGTTTGTGGGCATGTTGGTTATTTCCAGCTATAGAACTACTGTGAACCTTCAGGGAGAATTCTTTGCACCAATACAATTCATTTTTCTTGAGTATATAATCTAGGAATAGTTGGGATTCAGCTTGACATGATTTGAGCAACCCTAGTCAGTTTTGCCCATAATTTTCTGGGAAGCAATAAATAAACAAAGGCAAGATCTGGGAGTATAGGTCAACCGTGGAACACTTGCCTATCACGTGCAAGGTCCTGGGTTCAATCCTCAGTACTACCAATAAAAAAAAAAAAGAATGAGTGCACAAAATCTGAAAAAACAGAACCAATCTGTGGTGGTTTGAGTGAGAATGTCCCCTGTAGTCTTGGGCATTTGAACACTTGGTTCCCCATCGGTGGCATTGTTTGGGGCGGTGTAGGAGGTGCAGCCTCAATGGAGGAAGGCGTGGGCGTGAGAGTTTAAACCTTCACCCCCACTTCCAGTTTACTCTCTGCTTCATTCTGGTGCCTGAAGACGTGATCGCTCAGCTTCCTGCTCCTGCCACCATTTCTGCCGCTTGCTGTCTTGTNGGGCTCCTTGGTGGAATGTTTGATTCTGGGACTGCAATAGGAAATATACAAGATGATTCCGGGGCATTGTGGAGTGCCAGGAAGCAGGGAAGTTGTGCATACTCTCCACACTTACCACAGATACTCACAGGTGTAAATTGTAGAGACATAGGCACTGACTGAAAGCTGCTAAAAGGTGTGCTTGAGCTCTGGAACAATTTTAGCAGTAAATACCATAGGATGACAACCCAGACCATAGCATGGCTATGAATGTATAACAATAAAAATAAGTGATCAAATAAGTACACGTCATAAATAAATGACTGACAACATACCACAGAGATATTTGCACACTCATGTTTACAGCTGTACTGGTTAGAACAGCTAAGAAATGGAGACAGGCCACATGTCCATCAACAGATAAATGGATATTCATAATCCATATACACAAAATCATTTTATTCCTTCACTAAGACAAGTGAAATCACAACATTTGCAGGAAAATGGATAGAACTAGACATCATTATGTTCAGTGAAATAAGCCAGACTCAGAATACTGTGTGTGTGTGAGTGTGTGTGTGTGTGTGTGTGTGTGTGTGTGTGTGTGTGCAGGTTATGAAAGTACAAAGAGGACTATGACGGAGGAAGGAGAGATCTTAATGGGGGATGGGAGACAGGAAGAAAGGATGATGACATATAAGTGGCATGGAAGCAGAAGGGGGAGGGAACTCATTAGGGAGAGGGGGAAAGTGTCAGTCAGCAAGAGGGGGCACAGGGGAAGAAGATGAGTAAGAACAAAGTATAATAGCATACATGTATGAAAATATGGAATGAAATGCTCACTTTGTATGCTCACTTCAAAACAGTGAAATTAATGACTTAATAAAGATGGAGAACTGGTCGATAATGCATAAGAATTATACCTTATGTNGATGCCCTGCTGCCGTAGGTGGGCTGCACAGAGTGACTCCTGCCAAGGACATGGTGAGAAGCAAGGGAGNAAAACATCTGAAGATCCAGGCTAGAGGAGAAAATCCTACAGACAACTTCCTCAGTTGGTTCCTAAGCTGGAGGTTTAGGAGTAGCAACTTTTAAGTCTGTCTTGTTCCATTTGCCTTTGTGTTTCCATATTCTACTACATTTTTACCATAGACTTAGGTGTGCATTTGTTTTGTTTGTTTATTTATTCATTTGTTTGTTTGCTTGAGTCAGGTCTCAGGTCTCCTGTAGCCCAGGCTGACCTGGAACTTACTACATAGCTGAGGATGACCCTGAACTCTTTATCCTCCTGCCTCAGCTTCTAGAGTGCCAGAATTACAAGTGTGTATCACCACACTCTGCTCTGAACATATACTTAAACCAAGGTTTTCTTTTGTTTTTTGGAGCTTTTCTTGCCTCAGTGATTCCATTTCTTTAAAGTTAACCTCTGGGGAAGCTGCAAAATTCATGGGTACAGAAGAACCAGCCCATTTTCTAGGTAGTGTGGCAAAGCAGGTTGTAGCCTCCAGGTGAACCCTCTTTGATAGAGTCTTTTTATCAGCCACAAATATCCCGTGAGTATAAATCTATCTACATTCGAGTAAAACTCCATTTTCTGGTATGTGCCCCTAAAGGATAGAGCCCCTGATTTATCTTCCTCTGTAGCACTATTGCATGTCACAGGGCCTGACACTCAGTAGTACTTGCTCAATGACGGAAGGCAGGAAGAATGGAATGACAGACAGTATTTTTGCAGGGGGAGGGGGCACAGTACCTTTTAAGTNCAGAGGAACAACGGGAGTGAAAGCTGAGAGNCNGTGAAGACAAAGACATGGGCAAGAATGTGTAAGATCTGTGTCTGGATGGTGGATGGCTTTTTCACAAGGTGGTTTACTTCCAGTAATTGCTATAATTTGGATCTGGAATGTTCCCCCAAGGCTAATGCAAAAGGTTTCATCCTCAGCCCATGGCCCTTTTGGAATGTTGTGAACCTTTAGAGAGTAGGGCATAGTGAAAAGAAGTGGGGTNGCTGGGGCATCCCCTGGAAAGAGACACTGGGTAACGTTATAGAGCTTCTGGTTGAATGGCCTTTGACAGACTTTTCGTCAGCCTCCTCCTGTCCGTCTCTCTGTTTATTAGACACTGTCAGGTGAGCAACCTTTTCTTCCACCCTTCCCCACCAGGATTTGCTGCTTTGCACAGATGCAGAGGGGACAATGGCAAATGACCACAGCCTGAAATCCCTGACAGTGTGAGCTAAATTTGAAGTTGATTATCTTATAGACAGCACAAGTTTTCAAAAGGAAAAATCTAATGGCTTCAGAGATGGTTCAGTGGTTAAGAGCATGTGTTGTTCTTGCAGAGAATCTAGATTCAGTTTATAGCATATATACGNTGGATGGTTCAAAATCGTCTATAACTCTAGCTCCAGGGGATCTGACACTGTCTTCTGACCTCTGCAGGCACCAAGCATGTATGTTGTACACAGACATACATGTAGGCAAAACACTTCGATACATTAAAAAAAATCTACAAGAAAAGGGGAAAACTGCAGGGAAATACCACATTTAACCACCCAAGTTAATTGAGGAAGGATTCACATACATGAATCAAATGCTCAGTTTGATGATGTATGTGCGCCTTTGAAGTCCAAATAAGAACAAAACATTTCANTCACCTGCAGAATGGTCTGTTGTATTCTTTGCAACCAATCTCCTGCTCCCACATGACCCTCTAGGCAGTGGTTGGTCAGCTTTCTCAAACTACAGATTGTATTTCCTGGTCTAGAATCCTGAAAAAGTAGAACCAAGCTACACACGCTTNTTCATGTCTGCTTCTCTCACTTTGCACATAGCTTGTGAGATCTACTACCATGCGGTTGTTGCCTGTACCAATGTTTCATCCCTTTTTGCTTCTAAATAATATTTGACTGTATGAATATACCACATGTTGTTATCTGTTCTCCTGTTTGTGGGCATGTTGGTTATTTCCAGCTATAGAACTACTGTGAACCTTCAGGGAGAATTCTTTGCACCAATACAATTCATTTTTCTTGAGTATATAATCTAGGAATAGTTGGGATTCAGCTTGACATGATTTGAGCAACCCTAGTCAGTTTTGCCCATAATTTTCTGGGAAGCAATAAATAAACAAAGGCAAGATCTGGGAGTATAGGTCAACCGTGGAACACTTGCCTATCACGTGCAAGGTCCTGGGTTCAATCCTCAGTACTACCAATAAAAAAAAAAAAGAATGAGTGCACAAAATCTGAAAAAACAGAACCAATCTGTGGTGGTTTGAGTGAGAATGTCCCCTGTAGTCTTGGGCATTTGAACACTTGGTTCCCCATCGGTGGCATTGTTTGGGGCGGTGTAGGAGGTGCAGCCTCAATGGAGGAAGGCGTGGGCGTGAGAGTTTAAACCTTCACCCCCACTTCCAGTTTACTCTCTGCTTCATTCTGGTGCCTGAAGACGTGATTGCTCAGCTTCCTGCTCCTGCCACCATTTCTGCCGCTTGCTGTCTTGTTTCCTGGCCATGGTGGACTCTTACCCTTCTGGGACCATAAAGCCAAAACAAACTCCTTCCGCAAGTTGCTTTGGTCATGGTGTGTTTTATGATAGCAACAGAGAAGTAACTAATACACAAATACGTTTGTGTAGGATGTGGAGCTTTCCAGCCAGACTCTGGTACACCAGGAACATGACTGATGTCTTTGACCCTGACTTGAGATAAACCACCTGAACAGACTCCTAACCTAATTACCCCCTTCTTCTGACCCAGATCCCGAGGGTCCATGGGCTTGATGCGACTAAGAATGTTTTTGTCAGCAAGTCCCCNGTGGACTGTGCTCTATGATGATAGATCTGTTTGCTTCTTTCTTCAGTCTCAAAGCACCCAGATGTCANTTCACAAACCCAGGGACTGGCATTTTTCCAGAACAAGCAGGATTGTTGGTTGCATAGGAGGCTGTATCTCACTTTTTGAAAATGACACCTTTCTAGGTGTCATCAAGAATGTGACTTCTGTACAGCCAAGTCTGTTGGCTCTGACTGCCAGTGGCTGAGCCAGGTACTATTTTGGAACCTAGCACTGTGGCTCCCAGGCTCTAGGTCACCCATCTAAAAAGACTGTCCTTGGGTTGCTGTTAGAAAAAGAACTTAGGGCTGAAAAAAGCATCATCTGAGCAGGCATGGAACAGCTTGTGTCCCTATGAAATTAGAATAATGCTCACAGTCTTTCAGGACACAAGTAGCAATGGGGAGATGGCACNATGTGCTGGTTATCAAATCTGAAGCAAAAGGGAGTACTTGACATGTCAGTGTCTAAAAATGAATTTATTTTAGGTCNATTTCCATACTTGTTTAAATGGACCTCAGTCTATAGGCATCCTGTCCACACTGTATGCATCAATATTGTTTTTACACACACACACCGCAGAAAACCCAAGGCAAAAAGGCTGTGGGAAGAAGGGGACTGGTTAGCTCAGTGGCCCAGAAGCTGCGATTTGCATGGCTTTGTCATGGTGGAATCCAGTCCTTCCCCATCTCAGAGTGTGCTTTCTTTTTCACTACCCTCTTTCTCATGTTCACTGGGGTGTTTTCCCTGCTCCCCTGGCAGTTCCAGCAGAGAAGATGCTTCTACAGACTCAAGACTGATCACCCTGGAGTCTGTTGGCTCTGATGCCATTGTTTACTCCACGTGGGGTTTGGAATCTATCACTATGATGCCCAGACTCTGAGGCTCTGATTAGCCAGGTGTGAGTCATCAGTTAGGAAAGCCCCCCTTGACCTAATCTGAACTATAGAGACTGAAAGTAGAGTAGCAGTTTCTTCTAGAAAATCAAGACAACTCCAAAGAAGAAAGAACGATGCCTACTTAGCTGTTCTTGTTATAAATGATTCACAAATTCAGGCTTTTAAATATATAGCTGTCACTCAGTGCTCCTAATCTAAAGCAGAAGACAGATGAGGGTTGCCAAGACACTGTTGTTAGGACTAAGTGGCTGGGATATCTTAGCAGGTCAGGGCTAAGGTATGCCACAAAGATCACACCACGCAACAAATCTCACTCCAGAGATTCATTGGAGGGGGGTGGCATCTCAGAGTGGGGACATGAGAGAGACAGAACCAAGCTGCTAATCTAACTTTCCTAAGGAAAGTCTGTTGGATCTTCTGGGCCTGGCAGCTGAAGACTGATGCTGTCCTGGGACCTCTACTGACAATAATCATGGAGGAACCTAGGGTGATTGTCCAGGTAGCCACCCCAGATTGTCCTGCAGAGCCTGGAAAGCGAGTGAAACAGCCTTGTTCTTCCAGGACTTGGTCAACAATCCCAGCTTTCTTGGGTCTCCAAAGATGTCAATGCTCCCAGATAGCAGGAAGCAGTCTAAAGAGCAAAGCAACTCCATTCCTGCCTCACCGTCACCCCTTCCTATTTCCTCATCTTTTATAATAAACAAAAAGGAGAAATGTTAAAAATGAGATGATCCCACAGCCTGCCTTCAGTGAGTCAGCAGCACCAGCCTCTAGGTCATCACCAGTTGCCAAACGCCCACTAAAAGCACCCCCATCAAGGCTCATTCTCTTGCTCTCTCTCTCTCTTGCTCTCTCACTCTATCTGTCTGTCTTTCACTNCCTNGTACCAGGACTTTAGAATGAAGCCAAAAGGTGAAAACCCTAGCTCAAAACAAAGCCTTGCCTAAGGGAAANGGTCAGAGGTGGGTATTTCTGNCTCCAAAAGTACCAGAGACTCAGGGAAACATTTACACTGACTGAAAGGGATCACTCTGAAATTTCAGGTGATGGATGGAAGGCCAAGTGATCTGTTGGCCAGAAGATGGACCTGTTGTGGGTGGAATGGGCAAGTAGGATCCTGATGTGGCTCAGACCCTGAAGGGGAGAGCCTGTACCTGGAGAGCCTACTAAGTCACAGATGTCAATGCTGGGATTTAGCAGTGAGAGTATCCTGTCAGGTCAGAGCCAAGGAATGCTGCAACAGAGATCACACCATGCAACAAATCTCATGCAAGAGATTTATTGAGGTGAGGGGTGAGAGAGGGTGGGGGGAAGGCCTTCTCAGTCAGAGCAGACACATAAGAGAGAGAGACAGAGAGACAGAAAGGGACAGAGACATACGACTGAGAGAACATGAGAGAGTGGTCTGTGTTGGTGGGGACCTTTTAAAGGGTNCGCATGTCCCATTTGGCAGCTCCTAATGACATGGCTGCTGGTGCTGAGTCACTGAAGGCAGGCTGCAGGAACACCTGATTTCTCATATTCTTCCCTTTTTCAGGCACTCCCACAGCCTGCCTTCAGCAACTCAGCAGCACCAGCAGATACATCATCACCAGTCATCAAATGCCCTTTAAAAACCACCCCGCCTCCATATCAAGGCTCTCTCTCTCTCTCTCTCTCTCTCTGTCTCTGTCTCTCTCACTCTGTCTGTTTCTCTGTCTATCTTTATCTCTCATCAGCCTTTGGCTCCCTCTTCCAATAAATCTCTTGCATGAGATCCATTGCATGAGTGATCTCTGCTTCAGAGATCACTTATTTCTAACCTGCCAAGGTATTCCCACTGCTAAACCCTAACAACTGTACTAGAAACAAATTCTCTACTTGCCAGGATAACTCAGCAAATAAATGAGAGTGAACCAAACCCAGATGAAAAGATGCTGCTCCTATTCCATCTTTCACTTAAGGCANGCACAGGAGCAGTGGAGACACAGCCATGCTCATGGAACTGAGAACCGTGAGTCTTCTAGGCCAAAGCAAGCGTTGGAGCCAGGTTTTGCAAAGATCTTCTGAGAAACCTTTTCATTGTTTTTGTCTAGAGTCTGGGAATGGAGGGAAAGAGGCTGGCCT